>ML785310.1:50429-87958 GCA_009831015.1 Picea engelmannii | reverse complement strand
TGCAGCAGCTGCAACACCAGCTCTCCTCCAAACTTGCGCACAAACTGGCCAACTGCAGTGCGCACAAGTGTTGCTTCTGCAGTTCTAAGAATGCCTGCCAGAATGAAGACTGGCCTCCTGTATTTATACTAAATCTGGCAAACTGCCTAGGCCGACTTCTCATTCTAGGTGCCTATTTACTTAGTATATAATATTTCCTTTAGCCGACTTCTTCTCTTGGAGGCTAATAACCTAATACAAGTTATCCTCTTGGACCGACTTGTCTTCTAGGGTTATTAGCCGACTAATTAGAGTTTCTTCTTGCATCCCGGAATATTCTATTCTCGTCAAGTTTACACGTGGATGTAAATACCTCCCGCAGCTACCATAATATCAACAGTCCACTCTACAGATCTGCTTTCCCACTACCACCGACAGGAGAATCATCTGGAGTCTTCTCGTCAACTATGTTGCTTAGAGGAGGCTATCACATCATCTTCATTTCTGATCACATGATGATGTGCCCAACAGTTTTGGGATTTCACACATTCACCTTATGCTCAGCCACAGGCACGTCCTAACTCAACAGATCGCTTTTCCACCGTATAATCATCTGGAGTTCTTCTCACTCGCGTCATGGAGGAGGTCATCTCTATGTTCCTGGCTCTGTCCCAGGGAGGAACCTCAAACCCTTCTTAGGGGCTTTCTCTCAGGTTTGTAAGCCGAGAGAAAGACTCACATAGTTGCTACGTTCCACATCTCACGGGGTTGTAAGCTGGAGGATGTCTCCCATAGCTGCATTCATCAACAGTTAGTACCGATAACCATGCAGAGGATCGTGACACTTTGAATGAAGGGGATCACAGTAACACCCATGATCATGGGGGAGAAACTTATGTTGTCCCACAGAAAAATGGCAAGGGTGTGGTTGAAGAAAGGAGTATCACAGATCTACCACAAGGATGGACCTACACTCCCCTTGAAATTAGTGAAAGCATCATTAGAAGGGAAGATCTTCTTGACCTCTCTAGAGGCAATGGTGTTCCAGATCCAGAAGGCAGCTTAAGGGATAATGATGTCACGGTTCAAGAGGAAGTTTTGAGCCCTAAGTATGAGCAGGCCAGCACTCCGGGCCACACAGACAATGGGTGTGACCAGATTCGGTCAGATCTTGGGCAAGGCCAGCTTGCAGGTTCCATTTTTGAGGAAAAGAAACTTCTAGACTTTGACTCCAACATGAGTGTGGACAGAATTTGGGAACATAAAAATAAAAGGGGGGCCAAATTTTGAACTTAATTTGGATGAGAAACTAGTATATGACTGTTCTGTCCAGCAAGAAGGAGATGACGATGATAGCTGCAGACCTACGGCAAGAACAGTCCCATGTACTCCCTCAAGGATCAGGCTGTGAGAAGATCATAGAAGAAGCCTTCATGACATCATTTGAAAATGAAGCATCGATGGAGGGAGATATCTTTGACCTTTTGAAGAATGGTGTAGACTATTGAAGAAGATATCCCAGGTTGGGAGAATGTCTATGGCAATTTTCAGAACAGTGAAGATGCATTTACCTGTCCAAATCTGTGCTCAAAATTTGCAAAGGATAGCATCAAATTAGCATCAAGGATAAAATCAAATTATCAACTTGAAGAAGCAAGTAGTGCTGCACTGCAAGACTTTGCTGGCCTGAGTTGCTGTGATGAAGCCAAAGGCCGAGGGAAAGCGTGTTCCTCTCTTCCTACACTTTTATCTAAAAACAAATGTCCCGGGTCACCCTTGTCAAGAAGATGCATGCAATGAGATAAGAACAGAGACATGTTGTTTTCTTGTTCCCAGCTTTCAAGTTGTCGATGATCATTGTGATGAAATCTGGGGTAAGTCTGGAGCTGATCAGTTCTTTGATGATAAAGAAGTACCCCATGATCATCCTGGTCAAGCAGACAGCTACTCCAACAGCGTACCAGCCTCCAGGCACTCATGCAGAGAACTCTATTGATCACAGTTTTTCTCACATGTTCAAAAGGGTGAATTATTATGAGTTGAGTCGTATGGAAGGAGCAGGGAGTTGGCATGATGATTATCCTCCTGCTGTTGATTCCTTCCTGTTTAGGAATGGTGGGAAAAAGGGGTTGCCAACAAAGGGATTGGAGTAATGGAGGAGCTGATAAGTATGCAGAAGCCAGATCAATAGGACAAATCAGAGGATGATACTCCATATCACAATGATGTTGCTGCTGTTATAGAGGAAATCTTGTGCCCAGGATTTGAACAATACATTACTGCTGAATGTACAAGTGGAAGCCACCAAGAAGACTGTGACAACATCATTGCACAAGATTTTGATAGTGATGAGAATGACAATGAAGGTCCCTTTCTGAAGCTTGACACAATTCATCAGGCCACTCAGAATGAGGAAAACTCAGAGTGCATGTTGTCATCTGCTATTGACAGTAATAACGGACAGTGCTGGTCAGATAGTGACTTGGCTGCCACCTCAAAAACTCAGTCCGAAAGCCAGATCGGTCGTTTTACAGTCGATGACGCAAACAGGGACAGATTTGCAAAATTTTGTTATTATGCCTCGAAGAGGTGTGTTGCATTTTTGGGGTATATTACGTTCTCTTCTGAACAAACTGCTGAGAAAGGAAAAACTCCATCAAAATTTGGCCTGGAGGGCATCTTGAGGAACAGGAAGGGCAATGGAAACTGGTGGTCTAATACTCTTATGATGAAGGTTCCAGCATATAAGCACCTTAAATTTGTTATAGCCCTATTTGCTATGATCATCAAGCACAGAAGTAAGAAGGCTGCATTGGTAGGCATTGAAGATTCCATGACCAGAGAATTCTGGGGTTCTCAAGTGCTCCCAAGAAGAGCACTTGTCCCCAAGTTGGAGCCAGATATTATCTACTGTGCGATGACATTGAGTTTTGATGATGAGGTCTGGAAATTATCGTAACATGAATAAAATTATTGGCCCTCCAAATCGTCGACAACTGTAGTTGGAAAAGATGAAGTTGGTATGGAAGGAGACTCTTCAATAATTTTGTGTTACCTTTAGAAGTGTGAATTGGATTCCTGTAGGGTGCATTCAAGAGGGAGATTACACCAGTAGCAGAGGCACATTTCCAGTTTTGTTCTCGGACTCATGCACACGGTAGATATACAGCAGGGAGTTTTGTAGCCAGTATGCATATTTTCACAGCCTGTTTGAACCCTGCCTCATCCACACAGCAGTTGGGCTCATCAATTATTGATTTCAGGAAGTTATAGTGCAGGCCAGATATTGAAGACTTGGTTATAGGAATGTCCAAACCCAAAACGTTTAAGGGATCCCTTGACCCATGCTCTCACTAAGGAAATTCACCAAATATTTGCTGACAGGAAATATAAGAAACACATCATTGGCTATATCACAGGGCACGTTTGCATTTTTCTCTGTGAAAATGTTCTTCAAAATCTGGGATCATGGCATCGAATGTTTTGTTTTCCGAGGCAATGCTGGACCATGAGACACAGGTGGGAGTATAAGCAATTGCTCAGAAAGAGTGTTCTCTATCCTGGAAAAACTTGTTTGATATGACCCTACAGCTAGGCTCGATTCTGAAGAGCTTGGATGCTGGACAAAACGGGTTTGTTGGCAATCTCGATCCTGGTATAGATGGAAAGCTGCTGTATGATACTTTCAGTGCATTTGGAAATATGGTTACTGTTTTCAACAGTGCCATGGCAGAACTTGAGAATATGCATATTAAAGATGTAGATAAATCACATTCTGAAGGACATGTAATGATAGTAACTAATAGGAAAAGGATGGCATCAAACACTTCTCAACCTCTGTAGATCATGTTGATTTTACTGCTAACTACAGTGTTGAGATAGCTGAAAACTTGTTGCTGGATATCAAAGACTTCATACATATGATGACTCTGCAAAAGAGACAGGAGTTAATTACCAGCCAAGAGGGATGCATTAAAGGTTCGATCAGCCTCTGAAATTTACAGCCCAGAGAGCTAGAGATGAAGACAAAAATGGAGTTGCCCTCCATACATACATATATGTGTTAAACGGTTGGTCCGGCCAACTTAACCTGGAGCCGACCTATGAAACAGGTCATGAGCCGACATATATATATATATGATGGATTTGAAATATTGCATTTGGATTGGCCGACCTCAGCTTGGTTTCAAATTAAATTTTGAATTTCAGGGAAAAGATCAGGGCCGACCTCATCTCGTTTGAAATCTGATATGGAGCATTGCCCATCTTGATAGAATTTGTTAATATGATTACCTTTCCCCTTTGAATATGGAAATGATTTGAAGGGATTATGCCTTTCAAAGGGACGTTTTGTCTTTCTTGGAGCCCAAATGCCCACGACTGGAGACTATGTTTGCTGATTTTGTGGAGGGTGAGAAGCTTTGAAAGGCCTTTGGAGGCTAAATGCTACACCAAAGACTCCTGTATTTCCTACTTTTGAGGAGATTGGTCATTATTGAGGGCTTTGGCCCCTTAGTTGTCATACATCTGGCATGAATTCCCTTGTTTCCTAATATTTTAAATGTGTGCATTTTCAAAACCTTGTGTGTTTCTATCTTTGAGCTACTAACTGGGGGTATTTAATTCTTATACGCACATAAAAAAAATTATATAACAATCTTCTGATAGACATTTAAGGTCGTTTCTTAATAAGCTCACTTCCCGGTCTATTCCTTGTTATTTGATGCACAACTACAATTGCAACATCTAATCCATGTTACATGAGAAACATGATACACTTGATTCAATCTACATTTGCTCAGCCTTATATTCTAACTTTTAAGAACTTAAATTCAATAATATGCAAATACACTATTAATGACCTCTTCAACACAAGTCTATGTAGTGAAAAGGAATTATTATTTCAAAGAAATGACCCAGGTCCCAAAATAACGGTGTTGCATAGTTACCAGATATTGACATATATGGGCCCGTGGTACATAAATTCCCATACCATACAGATATGGCTGCATTTTTTACTATGTACAGATACAATACAGTCAACATATTGTTGGCTGTATTGTAATCATATCTGCATCATACATATTTGAAGGCCACAAATACTCTGTACCATACAGATTTGAAAACAAAACCCTAAAATCATCATAAACCCTATCTATATTTTTTAATTTTCCCTAAATTTTGAAAAATTTGCATGTTTTTCATTTTTGTAAGATGTAAACTCCCATATCTGGCCCTATCAGATTGTTTAGATATGTATTTAATTGTATTGTATCTGTATCCATATCCATATATGGTAACTATGCATTGTTGTAAGTCTAAGCCTGAGGAATATGCCAAATTTAATTATAGAACATAAGAAATTGATTTAAAATTAAACTCATAAACAATGACATAAATATTTAAGAATGGCCCCATTTTCATGCCTCCTACTAACATTTTATGATAAGAAAGAAATCTAATGAAAAAGAATTGGTTGGAATTGCAGATCTCACCATGATCACAGAACGATCAAAAGATCCACTGAGAAGAACCGTTGCCTGATTAGGATTCCATGCTACTGCTTGAACCTGCACCAAGATTGGAAAATTCGACATAAATAATGATTGGAGAGGTTAGACTTCTACAAGATTTATTAATAACCTAATCGAACTTTTGTAACCAATTACCTCTCTCAACATGCATAGTTTCCATTATATAATTGAAGTTTCAGAGACACTCTCAGAAGCTGAAAGAAAACTAATATCCAAATTGAAACACCTATTCAATAACTATAAATGACCGAACGGATGTTGATTCACAAAATTAAAGAGCTCCAATAAATTCTCTATGGAATTGCTTCTTCCATCCATGCAAAATCAACAACACATCTCTACGTAATTTCCCAACCCTTGGCCCAGCTACTCATAAATGTTTCATAGACAAATGAAATCAGCCGATTATTAAGTGGCTCCTAATATGGTACAGTATTCACTGAAGTACTGGACAGGTATTTCCGCAAGTGTGTCTTCTTGTGGAAATCGTCATTAAATGTATCCTATGTTTTTTCTAGAGTTCACTTTATTAATTAATTAATAAAGTGAAAATCTTTTTATACAGTGACTTTTAATTAATAAAGTAACTTAATATAAGTCACTTAACGATTTAATTAAAAGAGAGCCATTGATCTCACAGTTAGATCTTGACAGTTGAGATTAGGGATTTGGCTCAAGTCAAAGTTATAAAAGACAACAAGGGGCAAAGGACAAAGACCATTCATTCATAAGTCACATGAGTGAGTGTGGGAGATCAAAGTTCTGATCCTCAGCCTGGCGAGAAGATTTCAGCAGTAAGAAACCAGCAAGGGGGCAGCATTCATGTTCAGTCAAGACCGTACAGCAGCAACCAGCAAAGGGGCCGCACGTGTGAGCTGAAAAGCAGCTAGAAAGCGGCCGCATGTGTGAGATGAAAAGCAGCCAGATAGCAGCCGCACGTGATCCATGACCAGCTTGCAGCTATTGGGGAAGCTGTATTGGATGCAGAACTAGTGAATGTTGCTCTGAATGGGTTCACCAAGACATGCGAACCATTCATCATGGGCATCTATGCTCGAGAGAAACTTACCAAGTGGGAGAGACTTTGGGATGACTGCATTCAAGAGGAGAATCATCGAGAGTCCAAACCCACCAAGCAGGGAGGTGGAGGAGATGAAAACTTAGCCCTTATCAGCGAAACCAAGAAAGGCAAAGGAAAAAAATTTGTCAAGAAGGGCGACAGTCAGGGAGAGGGCCAACGGTCTGGGAAAAAGAGGGACAAGAGCAAGATCAATTGCTACATTTGCCATAAGAATGGTCACTTTGCCTCTCAGTGTCGACAAAGGATGAAAGGCAAGTCCGAGACAGTTGGAGCGATAGCAAAGGCACAGTTGAGCGAACTTGCATCCAAGTTGGAGAATGATTTTTCATTCGTGTCTTGCCTTTCTACAAGCACTACTCCCAACAATGCTTGGTACTTGGACAGTGGCACATCCCGCCACATGATAGAGGCCAAAGAGCTATTCAGCATCCTATTAGAGGAGGACTCAGAGTTTCACGTACAACTTGGAAACAATGCCAAGTATCCAGTGAAGGGTCAGGGGGCAATGCAATTCCAGCTTGAGTGAGGAGGATCCTTTGATGCACAGGAGGTATGTACCTGGCCTGAAGAAGAACCTGTTGTCCATCTCAATCACGGAGGACAAAGGTTATGGGTTAACTTCCGAAGGGGGTAGGAGTTCATTCACCCAGAGGGAGCCGGTCCAGAAACTATTTTGAGGATTGGAGTCTGAGATGGGAACCTTTATAGACTTCAGGGCCAGCCTATTCAGGCATTGATGCACACCAGTGAGAGCTTGTGTGAGTTGTGGAACACAAGGATGGGGCATCTCCCTGAGACGAACAAAGTTCGCTCACACATAAATTATCCAAAATATGTGTAATATAAGGTAATCCATTTAGGACGAAATAATAATATATTGAGTAAATGTATATGAATGAATAGTAAGATGAGATGAGTACAATGAGAACGAGGGTCCGTTTATATATCCTCACAGGAGGTGCCCTTTCATGAATAGACACGTCCTTTTAAACAAGACATGACTTTTCATTTATGATGTGTTTAATTATTATATTTAATTATTATTTATTATATCTATTTCTATATATATTATGTTCATAACACTCCATCACGGAGCTCTACCATTATTGAGGCAGATGGTCACTAGGCTTCCAGACTTCAGTTTGAATCATCAGAGGGTGTGCAAAGGTTGTGCGCTTGGCAAGAATGTCAAGGCACCTTTTCCTAGTAGCGAGACACGATCCAAGGGCATCTTGGATCTGATCCATTCAAATGTTGGAGGGCCTATATCAGCAACTTCAATGAAGTGTGCATCCTACTATGTGACCTTCATTGATGACTTCTCTAGAAAGACTTGGATCTACTTCATGAAGACCAAGGACAAGGTCTTTAGTTACTTCCGAGATTTCAAAGCTCGAGTGGAGAACATGACAGGAAAGAAGATCAAGGTGTTGAGGACAGATAACAAGGGCGAGTTCACCTCTGCAGAGTTCATTGATGTTTTACAAGGAGGCAAGAATCAAGAGGGAGAAGACGGTGCCCTACAACCAGCAGCAGAATGGGGTTGCAGAGAGGAAGAATTGGTTGATCATTAGTGCAACAAAGGCCATGATCCATGAACAGAGCTTGCCTTTGTTTATGTGGGGCAAGGCATGCAATTCAACTATGTATTTGCATAATAGGAGCCCACACAGGATACTGGAGGATAAGACACCGGAGGAAAAGCCTTCACGGACAAGAGACCTAAGATAGGACATCTCAGGATTTTTGGTTGTCAAGTCTATATCCACGTTCCTGTGGAGAACAGGACAAAGTTGCAGCCCTGAAGAGAGAGGGGCATCTTGGTGGGATACAGCGAGGATTCGAAGGATTACATTGTCTTCCTGACAGCAGCGAAGGACAATGGTGAGTCGAGATGTCAAGTTCAAGGAGAACTTGGCATCTAGGAAATCTCAGGACCTAACAGCAGTTGCAAAGGGGCCATAGGAGGTGGACCCAAAGGATGAGCCGAGCGCAGAGACTTCCAGTGCAGGGAGCCAGATTCCAGTGGAGATGAGGAGTAGTCAGCCCCTTCGACATCAGTTAGGAAACCCAGGTGGTTTGAGCAGACCTTGCGAGATGCTCGGGAGCATGTTGAGCCTCCCAGGTTTCATTTCAGTAGAGCAAGCCTCCTCGAAAGTTTCTGACATACATGGCTTTGATGACCAGCATCATAGGCTCAGAGCCTTCCATCTTTGAGGAAGCAGCCAACTAGCAGGTGTGGAGAGATGCCATGATGGAGGAGCACAACTCCATCATGAGGAATGATGTCTGGAGATTGTGCTGAGGCCAAAGGGCAAGTCAGTGGTGACTTCCAAGTGGCTTTAAAAAGCAAAGCATGCAACAGATGGCAGTGTGGAGAAGTACAAGGCCAGACTTGTGGCTCGTGGGTTCTCTCAGAAAGAGGGAGTAGACTACGAGGATACTTTTGCTCTTGTAGCCAAATACTCCTTTATCCGAGCAGTACTATCTATTGCTTTTGAGATGGGGTGGAGCATCCATCAGATGGATGTGAAGACAGCCTTCCTCAACGAAGTCATTGAGGAAGAAGTTTGCATCGAGAAGCCACAAGGGTTTGAGGTTCATGACAGGGAGACACATGTGTGCGGCCTGAATAAAACCAGACTCCTGTGAAGGTGTGGAGTAGTTAGCCCCTTTGACCTCAGTTAGGAAACCCAGGTGGTTTGAGCAGACCTTGCAAGATACTCGGGAGCAAGTTGAGCCTCCCAGGTCACATTTCAGTAGAGCAGGCCTCCTCAAAAGTTTCTGACATACATGGCTTTGATGACCAGCATCATAGACTCGCAGCCTTCCAGCTTTGAGGAAGCAGCCAACTAGCAAGTGTGGAGAGATGCCATGATGGAGGAGCACAACTCGATCATGAGGAATTATGTCAGGGAGATTGTGCCAAGGCCAAAGGGTAAGTCAGTGGTGACTTCCAAGTCGCTTTACAAAGTAAAGCATGCAGCAGATGGTAGTGTGGAGAAGTACAAGGCTAGACTTGTGGCTCGTGGGTTTTCTCAGAAAGAGAGAGTAGACTATGAGGATACTTTTTCTCTTGTAGCCAGATACTCCTTTATCCGAGCAGTACTATCTATTGCTTCTGAGATGGGGTGGAGCATCCATCAAATGGATGTGAAGACAACCTTTCTCAACGAAGTCATTGAGGAAGAAGTCTACATCGAGTAGCCACAAGGGTTTGAGGTTCACGACAGGGAGACACATGTGTGCGGGCTGAAGAAAGCCATGTATGGACTCAAACAGGCACCCAGAGCCTGGTACTCCAAGATTGACAACTATTTGTAGGGCATGGGCTTCACCAAGAGTGAGACAAATCCCAACCTATACTTCTTGTTGGTTGGATCTAAGGTCCTCATCTTGGTGTTTTATGTTGATGATCCCATTATGATAGGTGCAGAGAGACTGATTACAGGTTGCAAGTTGACTTAGCGTCAGAATTTGAGATGCAGGATATCAGGCCAATGCATTACTTTCTGGGACTTGAGGTTTGGTAGCGATTGGGCAAGATCTTCCTTGGACAGGGGAAGTACACTCTTGAGATCCTGAAGAGATTCAAGATGGAGGAGAGCAAACCGATAGCCACTCTGATGGTGACCAACCTAAGGAAGATTGATTCTTCAGATTCAGAGATAGCAAATCCCAGACAGTATTGATAGTTGATTGGTCCATCGATGTATCTAGTCAACACTCGACCAGACATTTGTTTTGATGTTAACACCCTGAGCCAATTCATGGTGGAACCGAGGGAGGTTCATTGGGTGGCAACAAAGCATGTGCTCAGATACTTGCAGGGCATAGTAGAATATGCATTGCAGTGCCTTGGTGGTGATGGTGTGAGGTTGCAGGGGTACTCAGATTTAGATTGGGCAGGCAATGATACAAAACGAAAGAGCACCTTTGAGTGTTGTTTCAGTTTGGGATTAGCAATCATTTCTTGGTTTAGCAGAAAGCAGACCTCAGTAGCATTGAGTTGAATTGAGGCAGAGTACATGGCGGCCAATCTAGCTAGTTGTGAAGCCATCTAGTTTCGCAAGCTACACAGAATTGTTTGGTCAAGAGCTTGAGTCGACCTTGATCCACTGTGATAACCAAAGTTGCATAAAACTCTCAAAGAATCCAGTGTTTCACGACAGGTCAAAGCACATCGAGACCAAATACCACTTCATCAGGGACAATGTGTTGAAGGGAGCAATCAAGCTCCAATATATTCCTACAAATGAGCAATTAGCAGACATTTTCACCAAGCCCTTAGTGAAGGGCAAGTTCCTCTTCCTAAGAGACAAGCTTAGAGTGGTGGAGAATACCTTCCTCGCTGAGAGGGAGTGTTAAAGTTTGTAGCTCAGACAAGTATTTCCGCAAATGTGTCTTCTTATGGAAATCGTCATTAAATGTATCCTATGCTTTTTCTAGTGTTCATTTTATTAATTAATTAATAAAATGGCCATCTTTTTATAAAGTGACTTTTAATTAATAAAGTGACTTATGTTAAGTCACTTAATGATTTAATTAAAAGAGAGCCATTGATCTCATGATTAGATTTTGATCGTTCAGATTAGGGGTTTGGTTCAAGTCAAAGTTATAAAAGACAGCAAGGGGCAAAGGACAAAAACACACAGTGAGATCATTCATTCATAAGTCACGTGAATGACTGTGGGAGATCAAAGTTCCGATCTTCATCCTGGCGAGAAGATTTCAGCAGTAAGAAACCAGCAAGGGGGCAGCATTCATCTTCAATCAATATCGTACAACACCAACCAGCAAAGGGGCCGCCCGTGTGCGCAAAAAAACAGCCATAAAGGGGCCGCACGTGTGGACTGCTTATCAGCAAAGGCTGTGCAGGTTTCAGAGCAGCAACAAGAACATTTGCAGTGTTAAATTATGAGCTTGATTTAATACTGTAACTACTTTAAATTCTGACTGTACTTTGAATTTAGTTTAACATCATTCATAAACCAGAACAGCAATAATCATAAGAATTTACCAGCATGCAATATCACAACACATGTACCCTGGGGAAACCCTATACAGGGAGAAAAACCCCATCAAACCATCTACTTTTATTGCATTAATAAAGTATGATCACTTACAAAATATCCACCATGAATACTCTGCTCTTAAAGAGCTTGCCAAGTTGACTCTGACCTGATTATGTAACTAAGAGACCTTGCTGATATATAATCCTGTGTTACAGACTAACACTGAAGATGTATCTTTGTTGCCTTCAATGACTGATATACGCTGCCTCTTATGGGTTGTTACATTGCCTCTTATTGTCTGATATACCAGCACTGATATAGACTGTTATTGTTGCCTCTTATGGACTGTTATTGTTGCCTTCTATCAGACTGATACGCAGGCTTTTCTTGGACTGATATACCACTCTGTTATGGACTGATATACCACTCTATTATGTACTGATATATGCAACTTCTTAAGGACTGATATACCACTCTGCTTCCTAACCCATACACTGCATAACTTCTGTGTAGAAAGAGGGTCGACCTCTTGCTTATATAGGAGTGAAGAGGTAGAGAGGAGAGGGCTCGAAACAACCTAAGTGAATGCATGTGTTTATAACTGAACTTAACTCAGCAACTAGATTTAGAACTGAACTTTAACACTTCAGTTACAACTCGCCCTTGACATGGCACTGCATGTTATGCCAACTCAACCATTGACTCGACCTTGACTGGACATGCATATGAACTACTCTGCATGCATGGAACATACAACTAGACATCCATGCAACATGCAACATGCGACAAAACTTGACAACTTTGACTTTTACCTAGACATGCAATTTTGACTTTTACAACAGGACTCTTTACATGGCAATTTGAATTTCTTCATGGTGGATGGTGTTACATGTGCCAACGCACTAGATCAATACATTTACATCATTTGCAATATTAGAAAGATTGTTTGTTTCTAGCTCATAGGAATTTTATGTTCAACCTAACTTTTGCTAGATGCCTTGACTTTTGCTCATGGCTCATAAGGCTTGACTAGGCTCACAGAGGTTGTACGTTCCCCTTGACTTTTGCAATAGACTATCTATGCTCACAGAGGTTGTACGTTCCCCCTGACTTTTGCATTAGACTTACATCTTGACTTTTGTCTTAGACTTACAAGGCTTCTACCTTTGCCTTGGCTTGACTCACAAGATCATATAGCATCGCGTTCGTCCTAACTTTTAGTTTGACTCACAGAGGTTGTACGTTCCCCCTGGCTTTTGTCAATACCTCACAAGACTAGTTGATCCTCCAAATCTCCCTTGCTAGCCTAACGGTGGCCCATATGGCCTCTCATTGGAGAATAACTGTCGATGCTGCCAAATTTAAACACTCCCTCTCAACGAGGGAATCATTCTCAGCCACACCACGCTTGCCTCTTAGCTGCACAAACTGTCTCAATGGCAATGGCTTGGTCAGGATATCAGCTAATTGCTCGCTCGTGGCTGTGTACTGTAGCTTTACATTTTTTCTCTGGACCAAGTCTCGAATGTAGTGGTACTTCATGTCAATATGTTTTGACATGTCGTGAAATACCAGGTTCTCTGTCAGTTTATGCAACTTTGATTATCACAGTGAACCGTCGTCATCTCGAGCTTGTCACCAAACAACCCAGAAACCAATATTCTGAGCCACACTGCTTCCTTGCTAGCATCACTTGTTGCAATGTACTCAGCCTCTATTGTACTCTATGCAATGGATCCATGTTTCCTGTTTGACCAAGAGATCATAGAGGATCCTAAACTGAAGCAGTATCCGGAAGTACTCTTCCGGTCCACTGGGCTTCCTGTCGAGTCAGCATCTGCATACCCATCCAGAAATAAACCTCCACTAGATGTATATCTCAAACCATAGGTAATGGTCCCTCTAAGATATCTCAAGATGTGCTTTTCTGCCACCCAGTGTCTTTGTCTCGGTTCAGCCATGAACTGACTCATTGCAATCATTGCATAGCATATATCTTGCCTGGTGTGGATCATATACATCAATGATCCAATCAGCTGCCTATACATGGTGGGATCCACCAAATTTGAACCTGTATCAGAATCATGCAGCTTCCTCAGGTTGGTAATCATCGGAGTAGACATGGATTTACAATCCATCATACCAAACCTCTTTAACACATCCACTATGTATTTTCCTTGTGACAAAAATTTCTCGCCCTGTCTTTGCCACACTTCCAACCCTAGGAAGTAATGCATCAAACCTAAGTCTTTCATCTCAAATTATGAGATTAGCTCCCTCTTACACTGTTGATGATTACAGTTGCGTGAGACATCCTCCAAGACACAGACTGAGTGAGTCGGCCTTGTTGATGATTATAGCTGCGTGAGACATCCTCCAAGACACAGACTGAGTGAGTCGGCCTTGTTGATGATTACAGCTACGTGAGACATCCTCGAGGACACAGACTGAGTGAGTCAACCTAAGAGAGAGCCCATGAGTTGGGTGTGCCCATGAGATGGGTGTGTAGTTCCTCTCTGAGACGGAGATGGAACGTTGTGTGCCCCTATGTAGGGAAGATGCCCATGAGCTGGGTGTGTAGTTCCTCTCTGAGACGGAGATGGAACATTGTGTGCCCCTGTGTAGGGAAGATGCCCATGAGTTGGGTGTGTCGTTCTCTGTGAGACGAAGATGAAACGTTGTGTGCCCCTAAGAAGGGAAGATGCCCATGAGATGGGTGTATCGTTTAAGATGAAACGATGTGCACCCCTGTGAGGGGTGAAGGAGCCCATGTGATGGGCTTATTGTTCTCCTTTGTGCAGAGAGTTGAGATGATGTGATACTCCAGATGATTCTCCTGTGAGACTCAGTGAGATAGAGATCTGTTGAGTAAGACGTTCTTGTGGCTAAGCACAGATGGACGTGATCCTAGTGGTTGAGCACTAGTGAGTGTGTATCCTGATGATTCTCCTGTGAGACGCAATGAGATAGAGATCTATTGACTTGGATGTCCTTGTGGCTGAGCACAGGTGGGCGTGACCCTAATGGCATTAGTGGGTGTGTGAGATCCTTTGCTATATTGTTTAAGAGTCAGACTTACCTGTAACCCTAATTGTGATGTAAACGATACAGGTCAGCCCCACCATAAAGTGAAAGATAATTAATATAGTAATTATTAATTATATTTTGAGTTATTGAGGTCGACCTTGTTGTGCCAATAGACACCATTTTTTATGTGTCCAGTCTAATATAAATAAAGGTGATTTCCCCATTGAGGAAAAATAACACACATGTGAGTTTGGAAATTTCAGCAAGTACTTGTTCTAGGGTTGAAGTGCGCACCTCTCTTGGGCGCTAGACTTCTTGGTTTTGTGAGCACCCTTTTGTGTGCTAGGTTTATGGTGTGGGAGGTGTTTCTCTTGAAGAATATAGCAAAGGATTGGTTGGGTTTTCTTCCCTTGTTGAGAAGGATTTCCCAGTATACTTCTTGTGTACTTGTGCATGGTATTTCTTCTTGTGATCTTGGTTACTGCAGCAAATTGTTTATGGTGTAACTGCAATTGTCTATAGTTCAAGTAAAATGCTAAAAATGGAATAAACTTCATGCTTGAGCCTAGCCTAGTGAAAAATCAACATACACCAGGCTATTAGCTCTTCTCCTATTAGAGAGAGATCATCAACATACAAGATTAGTATAACAGGTTGGTTCCCTCTTACCTTGAAGTACAAGTTCACATCAATATCACTTTTCTGAAAGCCTAGGATTTGAAGAAAGCCATCAATCCTGTCATACCAAACTCTGGGAGCCTGCTTAAGACCATACAAGGCCTTCCTTAGCTTGCATACATGAGTGTCTTTTTTATGCAATACAAAACCATCTAGTTGTTCCACAAAGACCTCATGTTCAATCTGTCCATTCAAGAACGTTATTTTTACATCCATCTGATGTATCTTCCAACTAAGAGCTGAAGCTAATGCAATAATAGCTCAAATGGAGGTATATTTGGCTATAGGGGAAAAAGCCTCGTTGTAGTCAATTCCTTCTTTCTGAGCGAAGCCTATAGCCACAAATCGTGCTTTGAACTTTTCCACACCCCCATCGGCTGCATGTTTGATCTTATAGATCCATTTGGAAGAGACCATTGATTTGTCCTTTGGCCTCAGCACAATGTCCCAGACATTGTTCTTTAGAATAGACCTGTATTCCTCAAGCATGGCATCCTTCCATACTTATAATTTATCTGCATCTTCAAATGAAGAAGGTTCGGCATCACTGATGTTGCTCATCAGTGCAACATAGCCTCCAAACCCGTGAGGCCTCTTACTTTCCCTGAAAGTTCCTTTGGGAGCAGCTATCTTTTCTGCTTCCTAAGTTGTTTCTTTAAGCCCCCCTGGCTTCCTTTTGACTAGAGGTTCTTCAAGAGTTCTTTTTAACTCTTCAGCAGGTTCTAGGGGCTCATCTCTTAGCCCTTCATGAGGTTCCTCCCTCTGATCCTCTGACTCTTCATTTTCAGAAGAGGGTGAAGCAAGCCGAACTGCTTCTGATTCCTATTGTAGCTTTCTGGATTTCTTGAATGCAGCTTCCTCATGGAAAGTCACATCCATGTTTACCTCTATCTGCCCCTAACCTGGTACATATATCCTGTAAGCCTTGGAGTTCTCACTGTACCCCACAAAAACACCTCTCTTGCCTGAGGGTTCCATCTTTGTCCTCTTTTCCTTCGGGACATGAATATACACTGGACACCCAAATATCCTTAGATGCCCTACTTCAGGTTGGATCCCTAAGAAGACCTCTTAAAGAGTCTTGTCCTTCAAGACAGCATGTGGACACCTGTTCTGAATAAACACGGAAGTGGAGGTAGCTTCTACTCATAAAGAATTTGGCAAATCCTGGTCAAACATCATGGCTTTCACTGCCTCACAAATTGTCCTGTTTTTCCTCTCAATAACACCATTTTGCTGAGGATTATATGGCATGGTCAATTGTCTCTTGATTCCTGCTTCCTTGCAGAAATCCTCAAACTGGAGAGATTCAAACTCTCCTCCATTGTCTGTTCTAAGGATTCTGTTGTGTTTTCCTGTCTGTTTTTCAATAAAGGCTTTATATTCTTTGAATTTATCAGATGTGTCACTTTTAGCTTTAAGGAAATAGATCCAACATTTTCTTGAGTAATCATCAATAAAAATGACATAATACAAACAACCATTGAGTGAGGGAGATGACATGGGACCACATACAGCAGAATGAACCAGATCTAATATGCCCTAAGCTCTGTTGACACTACTAGGAAATGTTTTCTTTATATTTTTACCTAGCATGCATCCTTTACAAATTTCATTTTTACTTAGAGAAATAGAGGGCATGCCACATACCATGTTTTGTAGATCTGGAAGTGCTTTGTAATGAAGATGTCCAAGTCTTATGTGCCACAACTCGTTGGAGCTA
Organism: Picea engelmannii; assembly: GCA_009831015.1. NCBI lineage: Eukaryota > Viridiplantae > Streptophyta > Pinopsida > Pinales > Pinaceae > Picea > Picea engelmannii. The sequence continues at coordinate 70,921 of ML785310.1, read as the reverse complement.
GTCGCATCATGAACCAATGCCTGAACTAACTGTCCTATCACGACGTACAGTCCTCCTCTGCGAGTCCCAATGGGTTCTATTATACTCAAGTGGCTACCTTTAGCCCACAGAAGTGCCTTCCTGTCCTTGAAGATCACCCAATATCCCTTGTCCTCAAGGGTTGCTACTGATAGTATATTCTTCCTGAGCCCTGTAACATATAATACTTCATTAAATTGAAGCATAGCCCCAGATTCCAATCTGAAGGAGATAGAACCTACTCCCTCTATCTTGTAACATTTGTCATCCCCAAGCTCAACCTACTCTGCAAAAGATTGTCTTGAAATCTRAGAGGATTTCCTTGTACCMTGTCATGTGCTTTGATGCACCATTGTCTACTAACCAAGTTTTCAKCCCTATAAAAATTGTACTGGATAAAGCAGAAACCAGGTAATATTMTTTTCTAGTTTCTTTTTCATTAGAAGGACTTTTYTGTTTTCGTTTAGATTCATAATCCTCGGCARTTGAGGCATGATGCTTCCCTTTCCTTGAATTTTTCTTCCTATACCARCAGTCTTTAGCAAAATGACCCAACTTATTACAACTAAAGCATTTAATCTTAGATGTATCAATACTCTTGCCTTTGAACATACCTTTGGTGTTTGACTTCCTCTGAGAGCCTTTCTGGAAAGTGATTTTCTTCTTTCCCTTGAATCTTGATGCTAATGTCAAATGCTCTTCTTTGGTTGGCTCACTCCTGGTAGCTGTGCGACTCTCCTCTTGGAGGAAATCATGCCATAACCTCTCAAACGTGGATTGAATCTCTCTCCCACACACACTAGATATGAAGGTCTCCCATGAAGAAGGAAGACCATCAAATATGGCCTGCACTAAATCATCATCGTCCACTGTGACACCTGTGACCAAAAGTTGATCTTTGATCTGGGCCATCCTGGAACAGAAAGATGCTAACGATTCACCTTTCTCCATCTTCAAATACTTAAACTTGTGCTTAAGTGTCCTCTTCTGAACTGGTGCATGTTTCTCATACAGATTCACCAAGGTATCCATACAGTCCTTGGCAGTCATTAACGAAGTCATCACTGGCATTATATTGTCTTTGACTAAGTCAAAGATGATTCGCTTGGCCTTAGCTTGACTCTTCCTGAAGGATGCTCTACTTGCATTAGAGGTGGGTTCCTCCATCACTGTGGCCACATACTGCTCAAGGTCATGCTCCTGCATGATATTCATAATCCTAAGCTTCCATACACTGAACTTGGAAGCTCCTTCGAGCCTATCCTCGACCCTAACTGAAATGGAGGATGCCATGGACTTTAAACTGAAATTTATCAAGCTCGCTTGGATCTCTGTGTGTACCAGCTACTGCACTTCAACAAGCTTATCACACCCTAAGCTATGATACCATGTTAAATTATGAGCTTGATTTAAGTACTTTAAATTGTGACTATAATTTGAATTTAGTTTAACATCATTCATAAACCAGAACAGCGATAATCATAAGAATTTACCAACATGCAAGATCACAACACATGTACCCTGGGGAAACCATATACAAGGAGAAAAACCCTAGCAAACAATCTCCTTTTATTGCATTAATAAAGTATGATCACTTACAAAATATCCACCATGAATACTCTACTCTTAAAGAGCCTTCCAAGTTGACTCTGACCTGACTATGTAACTAAGAGACATTGTCGATATATAATCTCCTGTTACATACCATCACTGAAGATGTATCTTTGTTGCCTTCAATGACCGATATACGCTGCCTCTTATAGACTGTTATGCTGCCTCTTATGGTCTGATATACCAGCACTGATATGGATCGTTATTGCCGACTCTTATGGACTATTATTGCTACCTTCTATTGGACTAATACGCAACCTTTTCTTGGACTGATATACCACTCTGTTATGGACTGATATATGCAACTTCTTAAGCACTGATATACCACTCTTCTTCCTCACCCATACGTTGCATAACTTGTGTAGAAAGAGGGTCGACCTCTTGCTTATATAGGAGTGGAGAGGTAGAGAGGAGAGGGCTCGAAACAGCCTAAGTGAATGCATGTGTTTACAACTGAACTTAACTCAGCAACCAGAATTAGAACTGAACTTTAACACTTCAGTTACAACTCGCCCTTGACATGGCACTACATGTTATGCCAACTCAACAATTGACACGACCTTGACTGGACATGCATGCGAACTACTCAGCATGCACATGACATGCATGCATGCAACATGCAACTAGACATGCATGCAACATGCGACATGCAACAAAAACTTGACAACTTTGACTTTGACCTAGACATGCAATTTTGACTTTTACAACACGACTCTTTACATGGCAATTCGAATTTCTTCATGGTAGATGGTGTTACACGTACCAATGCACTAGATCAATACATTTACATTATTTTCAATATCAGGAAGATTGTTTGTTTCTAGCTCATAGGAATTTTATGTTCAACCAAACTTTTGCTAGATATCTTGACCTTTGCTCATGGCTCACAAGGCTTGACTAAGCTCACAGAGATTGTATGTGCCCCTACCTTTTGCACTAGCCTGTCTATGCTCACAGAGATTGTACGTTCCCCTTGAATTTTGCACTAGACTGTCTATGCTCACAGAGGTTGTATGTTCCCCCTAACTTTTGCATTAGACTTACATCTTGACTTTTGTCTTAGACTTACAAGGCTTCTACCTTTTCCTTGGCTTGACTCACAAGATCATATAGCATCTTGTTCGTCCTGACTTTTGGTTTGACTCACAGAGGTTGTACGTTCCCCCTGGCTTTTGTCAATACCTCACAAGATTGGTTGATTCTCCAAATCTCCCTGGCTAGCCTCAGGGTGGCCCATATGGTCTCTCATTGGAGAATGACTGTCGATGCTGCCAAATTTAACATGCAGATCGCATGTGTGAGTCGTACAGCCCACACGTGTGAATCCGTACAGAGCAGGCCGTACAGCAAGTTTTCGCAGTGAGTTGAGGTGATTCTGTTTTTTCTGTTTTTGTTGTTTTCACTATAAAATTCTCAGAGCCATTTTCCCTATCAAGGGAGCTCTTGTAAGTTCTGACGATTACATGAAGAACTGATTTGAAGAGCAAAAAAATTAATTGTGTACTGTGTAGTTTGTTTTTCTAGTTTTCCGCTGCATAAAGAAGTAAATAATTCCAGTATAGTATTTAGATTTGATCTATTTGCTTAGTTTGCTGGTGTTAAGAAATTTACAAGCTTGTCAGCGGTTCATGCCCTTTTTTAAACACTCGACTGACTATTTTTTAGCTAAATGATAAAAGGTTATATGAGAACCAAAGTGAGTGAAACAGGCACTTATTACCAACAGATACAAGATTCTCATACTATTTTACAACAGCAGTTTAGGAATAAGCTAAGGCTAACGAGAAAACAGTGCAGGAATCTAGGATTATTCTGTCTGATAGAAATAGTTTAAATGAATATTACAAACTTAGAAGACCCAGTTTAAGCTTCATAAGAAAAAACAAGAAAGCATCAAACTTAAGTCAGTTGATTTATCCCGCATAAATATAAAAATTCAATATATATATGGAAAGCATTGATGTCGACATTGGACACTGCTTCTATACAATTTTGACAACCAAACTACCATTTATGGCACACCAATAACATCAAATTCCATATACAAGTTTCAATCTTCCCTTCCCAAATATCCCAACATGATGCCAACTAGTACCCCAAAAAGTAGAGTCCAGAATCATCAGAGTGGTAAAAGTGGCCAATCAGGCTTTACATTTGTTGGTCAATCCAATCCTGCCTAAACTGGGATCCTAGTAGATATTGCAAGAGATGTGTTTGTGACTGGGTGGATAAATAACTTGAAACCGTACATGATTTTAGGGGCTAAAATTCACAAATGAGCTAAATTTCCATGGTTTTTCCCAAAAAATATTCGCCAATTTCCATTTTTTCTAAAACCAATTCGCCCAAATTCCATAGAATAAAATTATTTTACCTTTAAAATCACCAAAATTTTATAGAAACTATATAAAATCCTTTAAAATTTGAATATTTTTACAAAACTATCGCCAAACATTTTACATTTTCCATATTAAGGACTAGTAGGATTAGCCCAGGTTTCTACATTTTAATATAAATTTCCATCCTTAAAATTATCCCTGCTTGAAACCAAAGCACTGGAAGAAAAAAGTGACCTGCTAACTGCAGATCCTACACACATCAAGGAAAATTCTAGGAGCTAAATTTCACCCATGGACTAATTTTCCATGTTTTCTACCAAAACAATATTCGCCAATTTCCATTTTTTCTAAAAATAATTCACTCAAATTCCGTAGGATATAATTATTTTATTCTAAAAATCACCAAAATTATATAGAAACCACATAAAATCCTTTAAAATTTGAATATTTTTACAAAAATATTGTCAAACATTTTAAAGTTGTCATTTTAGAACTTAGTAAGATTTGCCAAGGTTTAAACACATTAAGATAAGTGTGGATCCTTAAATTTTCCCTGAGTAGCATCTCAATAAAAATAAAAATAAACAGGAGCTAAGTGGGGAGAAATGGTTTCATAAATGAACACCAATCTTCTAAATCTGCAAATGATAAAAAGATGGCAATCAAAAATATTTTGATTAGCAATAATCATGTATGCACTATAAGATACAATAAACAAGACAAAATGGAGACAGTATATTTTATTAACTTTATTTATTATTTTATGATATGAAACAATTCCAATTAGGTACAATTGTGCTAATAACATAAAAGAAAAGACGAGGTACATCAAGCCTGTCTCGGAGGATCACCTTATCTGTGTGAGGATGCATTGTGTGCTCACATTTCTCAGCAACAATATCCCAAATCTTTACAGATTTGTCAGCACTTGCACTAGCCAAGACATTCCTGCAGTTTTTTTGCAGCTCAAACTGAAGCAATCACTAAAAGTTATAAAGTGGCTTGCATGATTGGCACAGTATCTAAGAATAATATAAACAAGAGTATTTACTCCAGATATAAATTATTAAATACACACCTGTACTCCATGTTCCATGCCAAACCAAGAACTGCATCTGTATGGCTTCCCTCTTTAAAAGTGACGGCCTGTAAAATGAAGGGTTCTGTAGTTACACAATTTATGACTTTGAATCATTGAATACATAAAATTAAAGAAAATAAATAAAAAGGAGATTCGTGTCGTCCATTTCTGATGACAGTCTTGAGGGTTTTCACAAGCAACTGCTACAACTACTCTGCATCAGATGGAAAATATATCCTAGGAGATCAGAAATCATAAGGATGCATGAGGTACAAAGCTTTCACAAGCACACTACAGTTTGAGAGCCATGAGCAACACATGAACTAGAAAATGGCTCATAACGATGCTTTAAAGTAAGTATAGTACCCATACGCCACCCATTATGACAAACATGTTTGAATGGGTTTGTTATCATTCCTAATTAGTAAGCACTGACAGAGGAGGAGGTCAAATTCTGCTATTGTTTAAAATTTGTTTATGCCCATTTCGAAAGGTTATCAATTCTCTTCCAATAAAATTTATTATATAATTTTTCTCTTCTTTACTTGTGGACTTGTGGTACCTCTTTTTTTGCACATTATCATGTGTCATTCTAAATTCGAATTCATGTCTTGTAACCATAACTTTGACCTCCTGGTGCAATTTTGTCTCTGCAGTTTATTTTGTGACCTTTTAATCATAATTTATTACTTAGGTTGTGTTGAGATCATAAAATAGTGTATCTACAGTGATATCTCCAATAAACCRTAATCCAKCCAAGCAAAAAATACAACAAAAATGAAATAGCACTTAAATGGTGAATACAAGAGAGATTGTTGTAATACCCAAGCACATGAACAAGAGAAGCGCACTAGAGGAAGATYACCATTAGGCCTTTATCAAATAATAACTGTGGGAATGAATTACACATGAGGAATGTGCTTAACTTATACACCTCCTTTAGGGTTTAGGGTGCTAGCACCAAGAAGATGACTAGGCCAAACTAGTCCAATATAGAAAAATACAATAAAGTGGGTCGATTACCCATATGTAGGCTCAATAAAGCCACCAATAYGTCAAATAGAGGATCGACATGTGGCCTCAAGTGAAGATTAATCATAACCTCAACAACCCCTCTTTAAGTTGAACAAGRGGCCACAAAGAAGGGATTACATCCACAAATCATCTTAATATGCATCAYAATACCTCCCCATAATGTTGAGTTGGGGGTCATCAAAAGCCATATAGGTAGTGAAGAAAACCTTCACGATCTTAAATGAGATTGATCGTGCTACAAAGAGTCTTCAACAGAGCAAATTGGCATTTGGCAAGAAGGGCATGGCCAACTGAAATAAGGGCCCGCAATGGGGGCAATTTTGACCGCCGCATGGAAGATTCTACATGAAAATCAACAACATCAGAGAGATAAGATAAGCTAAGATAATTCTATTAATGTCCAACAGATGACCACAAAAGTAGGTCAATGGGATTGTTGAGTGCAATGATGTCGATCCAAAGTAGAAGCACCAAAATGTCTCTTATATATAGAACAAGATAGAAAGTATAGTAAAACCTGAAATCTATTCAAAGGCATGAAAAACCCTCGACTCCAAGTACAAGTGACCACACCAGGAAGGAGATATACCAAGGGAAAGGATCCAGGAATTGAAGATCATGGTCCACTAGATCTCTCTCTCCTAACATCCAAAGTTGAATGAAGAAAACTCAAGATAGAATGATGTCCCAAGGAATAACTGGGCGGAGATCTAGACCACCCATTGCATTGTTGTCTAGAAGAGGTAACCCATTGTTGATGCCTAGGTGATCTTGCCTGCCTGTTGGTAAGGAATCTCGTCCGACAATGTCGTTGAGATCTTTAGGGAAGAAAATTGGTCACTCGACTCTACACTAATCCGGAGTCAACGGAAATGCTACTACCAGTTTGTCTGTCAGTGCCCCTAGCTAATGGGAGCACTGTAAAGAAGGAAGTAATCCTCTGAGCGAAATCTAGTCTAGGAGGAGGCTGGAGAATGTGGGCATGAAGCCCAAGGGCCTCCTACATGTATAGGACCAGACATCTCTAGTCTGGGAACCTGAAGAAACTGGATAGAGTCTGGGTCCCCCTGAATAGACAATGTAACCTCCCACGGATCTCATAGTAAATGGGGCAAAGAAACATGAAGTGTTCCTCTATCTCAACCTCACAAAGATAACACAATTGGAAAATTCTCTCTCCCCATACGATCTGGTGATCCATCTCAACTCGAAGTCTATGTGAGCCCACTCTGAATTGGCCCAGGGGAATACGAAGAGAGTGCCCCCAATGATAAGATGTGTATGAGGGTCGGATAATGAGTCCATCCCTCACCACTATGAAGTGCACAACATAGAAGGCCATCTTTGGATGTAACCCACTCTAGGGATTTGTTCAAGTGACCTACACAAACTGCATGTAAAGTCATCTCAAATGATCATGTTCAACTCCTACCTAGTAGGTAAGAGGTGGCCAGGCACATCCAAGGAGTATTTGAACGGAAGAAATCGATCTATTGAAATACTAATGGACTCCAAAAGGTCTAAGACCCCTACAAACCAACACTTGGTATGACCAATAGGGCTAGATAAGGTAGTGTCCTCCAATGAACGATAGGCCAAATACGAGTACCGATTCCAACTCTTCACCGAGTCAGGGAAACTCCGAAGGTAGCAGTAGTAAAACAAGAAGGAAAACAATCTCTATGTCTAGGCACATAAGTAATTTGAGATCTCTCATCAAACAGTTAGCAGAAGTCAAAGCTACGACAGAGGAAGAGGATGCCAAAGCCATCTAATGAAATAGACTGCCTTCTAAATATAGCAATGTTATTTTTACTCTCGAATCAAATGTCTTCACAAACTCTAGAATATATGAGTGCTTCTCTCTTAGCTGAAGAAAAGAGAACCATTACAGGTGATCCTTAACTTGAGACTGCATTATACTCAAGAAACAATCATAGCATATCAACTAAAGACAAGGGGGAGATAGAATGTCATTATTGCAAGAAAATGGGTCACACAGCCTAGAACTTTAGATTTCAAGCCAATGATGTTCTCAAGTGAAAGCTCGAGGACAAACCACATGTAGCTAAGGTAGCCTTTGTTGAAGACCCACCAGATGCAAATAATGTTGATGACCTTACTAAAGAAATAGTAATTTTCGCATTTTTAGAAGCTCGCACTTTGAAGACAAGAAGGGATCTAATGTAGATAAAGCTCAAGCATGGATGGTTACTCAAATAGTTTGGGAGTTTGTGGATCTTGGGAATTATACCCTTACAAGGGTCATGACACAACCAGATGGAGCAATGTGGATGTAGCTCAACATGGATGGTTGTCCAACAATTCGGGAGATTCGTAATTCGGGAGTTCTGGGAGGTGGAATCCAATAACTATAATTTGACTCGAGAGCGACACCTTTACGAAGGTTAGAACACAGCTTGATGGAGCTCTACCTAGTCCAAGAACTATTTTCAAAGAAGAAGCTTTTGAAGAACGTTTGGTTATAATTACTTATGATATTTTGTTTTCAATTAGTATGTAATATGTATTTGATTTCAATAAGTTTTGTTTTCGGTACTGTAAGCCTTAAGAGCCAATGTTAGAATATAAGGCTTACCTTTATAATAAAGTCACCTTAGTGACTTAGGCTAAAAGATAGGCTTTTGGGTTATTATTAGTTTTTAGGGTTTTGGACAAGTATCCCGTCTTTTGATCTCTACATAAGACAAGTGAATCTCATTGTAATAAATGCACCGATTATTTATAATATCAAAGTGTTATTGTGTAATCTCTATCATGTGCTCAGCAATGTAACCCTATCTAGGGTTTCATTATTAATCCCAACTAGCTCTTGTAACAATTATTTTATATTATCTTATTTAGTTTGGAGGGTGTCTAACACTTCAAAACCCTCTTATAAGCACTCTGAAAAGGATTCTATCAACTTCATTGCCTCCTTCAACAAAAGCAAATTTTCCTCATTGCCAATTGAACATTCTTATATTCTCAACATGTCCATTTCTAAAATTGCTTATTAGACATTCACTCATCAAAATATTATAAAAGGAATGTAGATGTAAGCGCCAGAATGTCAAACATATCCTTCCTTTAACACTTTATAATTATTGTTTGGCAGCTGCAGATATGACTACATGAGATGAATATATGCAAGATGAAATCTGACTTCCACAACAAGAATTTCAACAAGATCTCATCACACAACAAAAATAATTTCAACAAAGCGTGAAGAGCATAACAAACATGCTTCAAGAAATGATGGCTAAACTACGGGAAACACCTACGATTGCTCTTCAGCCACTCTCATACCAATTTGATACAAATCTAAAAATTCTACTTGTTATTCAAAAAGAGGAAAATTGTGTTCGCATTGTTTTGTCTCTCAACGTTTTGATCCCAGTGCAAGGATCATCTTTAGGAGAATGCACTCATTTTAATAACAAATCTTTACTCAATAAATATTGATTAAAACACTCAACTAAACCATGTTTCAATCCCAGTGAAAGGATTATCTTCAAAAGAATGCACTCATTTTAATAACCAATCTTTACTCTCAATAAGAATATATTAAAACACTCAACTAAGCCATGTGAGCTTTAATTCAGCATATCAATGTTATCATTAGAGTTATTCCACATGTTGTCACCCACACAGTTATTAATAATCCACATCTTCATGAATATAGTGAACATTGTAAAACACAAAAACAATCACTACTGCTCCACATCACCATTTGCAAGCTCCTAACAATATAAGGAAAAGAAAAGAAAAGTTCTTGATAAATCGGCTAATGAAAACAACAGAAAGAAAAGTTCTTGATAAATCAGCTAATGAAAACACCAATGATACAATCAAAACTCCTCTTGAAATCCCCCTGAAAGCTGTCACACCATCTCTTCCTTCATGTCAATTAGAAGACGAGAAAGAAGATCAACTTGAGTTCATAGCACCTTTTCCTTCATATCAATTAGAAGATGAGAGAAGACCAACTTGACTTCATAGCACCTCTTCCTCTTCAACGACAACTTCCTACTGTCATGGATTTATCGAAACATGAATTGTCAAGCTTTATTGAGGCAACTTTCATCAGCAATAATCCAGCCTCCCTTTCTACTCAGGATACACATTCAGCATCAATAATTCCACGTCAATTAATGCAACTCTGCCATTCAACAAGTTTGTTGTCTCCACTTCAAAAGAAAAGTGCACATTTGAGGACCAATGATTATATGGGAAGGAGGAATTGATGTGCTTTCAAGATTATTAATATTTGTAAGATCTCTAATCTAAAGTTTTGTAATGTGTCAATAATAATGTTAACTCCTGAACCTTATAGGGTCATAATGCTAGGGTTCTCAAGCAAATAATATGTTACTACATCCCCGTATAGTTGGCAGTTATTGTTGGTAGGAATTGTTAAATTTGTAACAGCAGAAGGTGTCCATGCATTTTCCTAGTGTCTAAGGCATGCATAGGACAATAAACTAACCCAGTGTTAAACTTCTAATACCCAGCACAATGACAATTTAGCCAATAGATTTTTAACCCAGAAATTTAATTTCAACTCAGAAATTTAAATCTGATCTATGCTAAAATTATACCAGCTGAGTATACATGCAAGCACAACGGAAAAATTAGAAGCCAATCACACACAATGACACAGTATGTACCCTGGAAACCCAAGTGTGGAGAAAACCAGCTAAGAGGGGACCTTTATTAGGCTTTCTGAGAGAAGCTACAGCTGCAAATATGTAACAGAAATTTCTTACAGTACAGTAGAAGAATTTTGCTCAGATTTGGGCCAGCAAACCAAGTGTTGTTCAGCCCAGCAACCTCCGGCCTGTATGGCCTCCTTCTGGCTGTCTTGTACGGCCTGGTACGGCCTCTTCTGTTGAATGTACAAATCTGTTGTGTCCAGCCCTAATCTGCTGCTCCAAAAAACACTCTAATTCAGCCTCTTGTCTCAGCCCAATACGCTCAGAAAACAGCTGTTCTGTTGCTGTTGTATATGGCTCTGAGGCTGTCCTCTTTCTGCTGCACAGTACGGCCTCTGAATGGCCTCCACTAGCTGCCCTAGTTCAGCTCAGAACTCACCCTCTTCAGCAGCTCAACCTGTAGCTTCTCTCAGCCTAGCTCCGCCTCTTCTCTTGCTCATCCAAATGAAAGAATGAGGTACCCAAAACAATCGGCCTCCTCTATACCCAGCCTTCCCCACCTGCTTCCTTGAGATTTGAGCCCAGCAAGGACTCCAACGGTACAGATTGAGATGCCCCCCCTCTCTGGACCCCAGATTTGAGCCCAGCAAGGACTCCAATGGTACAGATTGAGATGCCCCCCCTCTCTGGACCCCACACAGCACTAAGGCTGTGCGCCTCACTGGACAGGGCCCCACACAGCACTAAGGCTGTGCGCCYCACTRGACAGGGCCCCACAATCCACTAAAAAACAGAATTATGTTGAACTACTCGAGCAGGACTTATGCTAAGTTAATTTAGCTGATCTGGGTAAATTTATTGTCCTATGCATGCCTTGGACACTAGGCAAGTGCATGGACACCTTCTGCTGCTACAAAAATTAACACTCCCTCTTAGCGAGGAAGGTGTTCTGCACAACACCCAACTTGTCCCTGAAGTAGACAAATTTTCCTTTCACCAAAGGCTTCGTGCATATGTCTGCAATCTACTCACCGTTTGGCACATACTGTAGCTTTACTGAACCTTTCTGCACGCAGTCTCAAATGAAGTGGTGCCTTATCTCAATGTGTTTGGACCTATCATGAAACACAGGATTTTCAGAGAGCTTGATGCAGCTCTGATTGTCACAGATAATCATTGTTGTGTCCAACAGTCAATCAAACAAGCCCATAAGTAGCTTCCAAAGCCAAATGGTCTCACGTGATGCCAAGCTGGCTACCATATATTCAGCCTCTGCATAACTCAAGGCAACTGATTTCTATTTCCTATTGAATCAGGAAATAGCCCCTGAACCCAAGCTCAAACAACAACCCGATGTACTCTTCCTGTCTACATTGTTGCTTGCCCCATCTACATCCGAATAACCCATGAGCTTCACACCATCTCCCTGGATATAGCTCAATCCAAACTCAATTGTCCCACGCAGATACCTCAGCACATGCTTTGCTATCACCCAGTGTACACACTTAGGCTCTACCATGAATTGACTGAGTGTATTGACAGCAAAACACAAATCTGGCCTAGTGTTAACCAGATACATAAGAGAGCCAATGAGTTGCCTGTAAAGAGTGGGATCCACTCCCTCTGACTTGGAAGCATCTATCTTCTTCCAATTAGTAACCATGGGTGTTTCCATAGGCCTGCAATCTTGTATGTCAAACCACTTCAAGATCTCCACAGCATATTTCCCTCGCCCAAGGAAAATCTGACAATTCTTTTGCCACACCTCCAAAACAAGAAAATAATGCATCAGCCCCAAGTCCTTCATTTCAAACTCAGCAGCAAGATCCCTCTTGCAATCTGTTGTGAGCTTCTCTAACCCTGTCAAGAATAAGTCATCCACATATAGCAACAGAATGAGTGGCTGACCCCCAACCAAGATGTAGTAGAGGTTGGTGTCAGCCTCACTCTTGGTGAAGCCCATACCAAGCAGATAGCTATCGATCCTGGAGTACCATGCATGTTTTGCCTGCTTGAGCCCATATAGCGCTCTCTTCAACCTGCAAACATGAGATGCCCTTCCATGCACCTCAAAACCCTATGGCTGCTCAAAATAAATCTCCTCCTCTATCACTCCATTAAGAAACATTGTCTTGACATCCATGTGGTGCATCTTCCACCCCAACTCAGTTGCAATGGATATCACGGCCTTGATAGAAGAATATCTCGCCACGGGTGCAAATGTTTCACTAAAGTCAATGCCCTAGGCTATGAGAAGCCCTTAGCCACAAAGTGGGCTTTGAACCTGTCCACACTACCATCAATAGTGTGCCTGATCTTATAGATCCATTCAGAGCCAACCACTCATTTCTCCTCTGGCTGGGGCACAAACTCCCACACATCATTCTTCATCATGGAAGAATACTCCTCCATCATGGTATCTCTCCACACGTGCTACTCAGATGCCTCCTGAAAACTGGAAGGCTCGGCCTCTATCAACTCGCTCATAAGAGCCATGTAACTAGAAAACCTTTGCGGCACCCTACTCTCCCTGACTGATGTCCTGGGAGCATCGACCTGCTCTTGAGCCTCTCTCAATATGTGCACTTATCCCACTTCGGCCTCCTCCTACTAGAGGACTCAATCGGAGTACATTGAGCATCCTACTCCTCCTCATGCTGCTCAACCTGCTCACTCTGTTGTTGCCCAACCTGTACAGAAATCTAGGGACCTGTAATCTCTAACGGTTGTCTAGCCTCCTCCTTAGGAGCACTCTGCTCCTCACTCTACTCATCAACTAGCATCTGTCCACAAGACTTCCTAAAAGCCCTGTCCTCCTCAAATCTCACATCCCTCTTAACCGCTGTCCTCCTGAGTGCAGGAATGTAGACCCTCTAGGCATTGGAGGTCTCGTTGTAACGAACAAGGATGCCCTTCTCTGCAGTATGCTCGAGCTTGGTCCTCCTCTCTACCGGAACATGGCAGTAGACCAAGCACCCAAAGATGCGTATGTGACCAATCTCTGGTCTCTTCCCCGTGAAGGCCTCCTCAGGGGTCATCCTCCCCAATACCGTATGCAGACTCATGTTCTGCAGATGGACTGCAGTGTTGCATGCCTCAACCCATAGAAACATAGGCAAGTCCTAATCATGCAACATAGCTTTTGCTACCCCAACTATCAACTTATTCTTCCTCTCTGAAACTCCATTCTGTTATGGGTTATATGGCATAGTCAGCTCCCTCTTAATCCCGGAATCTGCACAGAACTCACCCTCTTCGGGAGCTTAAACTATAGTTTTTCTCATCCTAGCTCCATCTCTTCTCTTGCTCATCCAAATGAAAAAATGAGGTGCCCGACACCCTCAGCCTCCTCTATCCCCAGCCTTCCCCACCTGTTGCCTTCACATTCGCGCCCAGCAAGGACTCCAATGGTCCAGATTGAGGCGCCCCCTCCTCTGTGGACCCAACAGAGCACTAAGGTTGTGCGCCTCACTGGACAGGGCCCCACACAGCACTAAGGTTGTGTGTCCCACTAGACAGGGCCCCACAATCCACTAAAAAACCGAATTATAATGAACTACTCAAGCAAGACTAAGGCTAAGTTAATTTAGCTGATCTGGGTTAATTTATTGTCCTATGCATACCTTGGACACTAGGCAAGTGGATGGACACCTTCTGCTACTACAAAAAATTAACACCCAAGACAGAAAAACTATTCTTGGCCTAAGTCCTACTTAGGAAGAGCATGAAAAATCAGCAATTTGATTTTTCATTCGACTTTTTGAACCAAGTTCTAAAGTTACTTCAGAAATTATGTTTTGAGTGTTGTGTGGGACCCTGTTTAGTGGGGCGCACAGCCTTAGTGTCATGTGGGATCCAGAGAGGGGGGCACCTCAATCTGGACCGTTGGAGTCCTTGTTGGGCATGCATCTCAAGACAGTAAGAGGGGAAGGCTGGGTAAAGAAGAGGCTGAGGGTGCTGGGCACACTCATTCACTCATTTGGGGAGCAAGAGAAGAGGGGGAGCTTGGCTGTGAGAAGGAAGAGGTTGAACTGCTGAAGAGGGCAAGTTCCGGGCTTATCTAGGGCAGCTAGTGGAGGCCATTCAAAGGCCGTACTGTGCAGCAAAAAGAAGCCATACTCAGGGCCATATACAGCAGCAATAAAAGAATCTATTTCTGGTCGTATTGAGCAAAGGGAAAGAGGTTGAACCAGGGCAGTTCTGTTGTAGCAGAAGAGGACAGTACACAGCAGACTTGTACAACCAATAGAAGAGGTCGTACCAGGCCGTACTACATAGTCAGAAGGAGGTCGTATAGGCTGGTGGTTGCTGGGCTGCACAGCACTTGGTTTGCTGGCCCGAATTTCAGCAAAATACATCTTCTGTACTCTAAGAAATTTCTGTTGAATATTTGTTGCTGTAATTTCTCTTAGAAAGCCTAATAAAGCTCCCCTCTTTGTTGATTTTCCCCACACTGGGGTTTCCAAGGTAATTTATTGTGTATGTGTGTGTTTGGTTTAGTTTTTCGCTGTGCATGCATTTGTTAAAATACCCAGTAGTGTTAGCATAGTTCATAAATATTTCTGTTTGTAAAATTTCTAGGTTGAAACTATTGGTTGTTTAATCTGTTTCTGGGTATTAGAAGTTTAACATGGTATCAGGGCTCTACCTCTGAGGAAGTATTGAGTGTTGCACACAGATCATAGGTTCAAGTCTTAAGAAAATTTCTGCAGATTTTCTGAAGGTTTCAGCAGCCCAGAATCAAAGTTTTCATGGCTACCAGCGTGAGGTATGAAGATAGGCTTGAGAGGGCCGCAAACTATCTTCAGTGAAAGGTCAGAATTACAGTTGTGCTCAAGGAGAACGAGTTGTGGGCTTTTGTCAGCACATCTGTACCGGTCCACGATCCAATTCCCTTGAACCTCCATGAGGTGAAAGAAGACAGGGGGTAGAGAATTTTGTTGGATGGTGTCAAGGACCACCTGATCCCACATCTAGCTGAGAAGAAGACAACAAAAGAAATGTGGAATGCGCTCACTAGGCTGTATCAGAGTGACAACCAGAACCAGAAGATGGCTCTCAGGTACAAGTTGTATGCCACAAAGATGGACAAGGTGAAGGTGTGACATCCTACCTCACTAGGATCACACAAGTCAGAGATGAGCTAGCAGCAGTGGGAGATATTATTCCTGAAGAAGAGCTAGTACGCATTGCCTTGAATAGCTTTGGAAAACAGTGGGATGTGTTTGTCAAGTGTGTAGTGGGCCGTAAGAAGATGCCCACTTAAGGCTGTGGGATGATTTTATTCAGGAAGAGATCCGGGAGGGCTCTCAACGTGGAGAGCAGAGATAGAAATCTAAAGCTGAGGAGAACCTTGCTTTGGCAACAAAGAGCAAGGGAAAGAGCAAGAAGAACTCAGCTGAAGGAACTTCTTCAAAACAGGGCAGCAAGAAGAAGTTTGACACCAACAAAGTCAAATGTTTTTCTTGCCATCAGCTTGGGCATTTTGCGAGCCAATGTTCCAACATGAAAAAGGGCAAACCCAAGAAGTAGATGGCTGCCACAGTTGATATGGATGCATTTGCAGCCACATTTGAGGATGACTTTTCACTCTTAGAGTGCCTATCCACCTCCATGGTCACTGGTACATGGTACATTGACAGTGTTGCTTCATGCCACATGATAGGGGTGCGTGAGTACTTCAGCAGCTTGAGGGAGTACAGTGCCAACTTCAACATTCTACCTGGAGATAATGCCAAGTACAAGCCAGCAGGCAGTGGAACCGTGAGGTTTCAGAGGGAGTTCAGTAAGCCTTTGTCAATTCATGATATTTTATTTGTTCCTTGTCTGACTAAAAATCTGATTTTTATTTCAGCTTTAGAAGATAAGGGATATGTGGTCACTTTCCAGGATGGAAGAGTATTTATACATCCAAAGGGCTCCAACGCTAGCATGGGGAAAGTGTTAGGAGTAAGGAAGGACAAACTGTACAAGCTTCAGTTTGAACCAACATGTGCGTTGGTTAGTAGCAGCAAAAGTGACCGAAATTTGGGAGAGCTTTGGCATAGGAGGATAGCTCATTTACATCATAGAGCACTCAAGGTGCTCAAGGAGACCGTGACTGGGCTTCTAGAGTTCAGTTCTGATCAGCATGGTGTGTGCAAGGGGTGTGCTATGGGCAAGTACACTAAGACAGTTTTTCCTAGCAGTGACAGCAGGTCCAAAGGGATTTTGGACTTGATACATTCGGATGTCTGTGGGCCCATGTCAGCAGTGTCTATTGGAGGGTTTTGCTACTATGTCTCCTTTATTGACAATTATTCCAAGAAGACCTGGATCTATTTTATGAAGACCAAAGATGAGGTCTTCAGCTGGTTCCAAGAGTTCAAAGTTCTTGTGGAGAACCAGATAGGCAAGAAGATCAAGCTGCATAGATCAAACAATGGAGGCGAGTATACCTCAAGTGCCTTTAAGGACTTCTGTGCTGATTTTGGGATTAAGAGGGAGCTGACTATGCCATATAACCCACAACAGAATGGAGTCTCAGAGAGGAAGAATAGGTCGATAGTTCGGGCAGCAAAAGCTATGTTGCATGATTAGGACTTGCCTATGTTTCTATGGGCTGAGGCATGCAACACTGCAATCTATCTGCAGAACAGGAGTCCGCATAAGGTATTGGGGAGGATGAACTGTGAGGAGGCCTTCATGGGTAAGAGACCAGAGATTGGTCACATACACATCTTTGGGTGCTTGGTCTGCTGCCATATTTCGGCAAAGAGGAGGACCAAGCTCGAGCCTACTGCAAAGAAGGACATCCTTGTTGGTTACAGTGAGACCTCCAAGGCCTATAGGGTCTACATTCCTGCAATCAGGAGGACAGTGGTTAGGAGGGACATGAGATTTGAGGAGGATAGGGCTTTCAAAAAGTCCTGTGGACAGATGCGAGCCGATGAGCAAAGTCAGGAGTAGAGTGCTCCTAAGGAGGAGGCTAGACAACGATCACAGATAACAAGTCCCCAGATTTTTGTACAGGTTGGGCAGCAGCAGCAGAGTGAGCAGCATGAGCAACATGGGGAGGAGCAAGATGCTCAATTTACTTCCGCTAAGTCCTCTAGTAGGAGGCCGAAGTGGGCTGACCGCACATTGAGAGAGGCTTAGGAGCAAGTGGATGCTCCCAGGACATCTGTCAGGTAGAGCAGGGCGCCACAGAGATTTTTTAGTTATATGGCTCTTATGAGCGAGATAATAGAGGTCGAGCCTTCCATTTTTCAGGAGGCATCTGAGCAACAGGTGTGGAGAGATGCCATGATGGAGGAGTATTCTTCCATCATGAAGAATGATGTGTGGGAGGTTGTGCCCCAGCCAGAGGGGAAATCAGTGGTTGGCTCTAGATGGATCTATAAGATCAAGCATGTTGTTGATGGCAGTGTGGACAAGTTCAAAGCCTGCTTTATGGCTAAGGGCTTCTCATAGAAAAAGGGCATTGACTTCAATGAGACATTTGTACCCGTGGCGAGATATTCTTCTATCAAGGCCATGATATCCATTGCAGTTGCGTTGGGGTGGAAGATGCACCCAATGGATGTCAAGACAGTGTTTCTTAATTGAGTGATAGAGGAGGATATTTATATTGAGCAGCCAAAGGGTTTTGAGGTGCATGACAGGGCATCTAATGTTTGCAGGTTGAAGAGAGCGTTATATGGTCTCAAGCAGGCACCACATGCGTGGTACTCCAGGATTGATAGCTATCTGCTTGGGATGGGCTTCACCAAGACTGAGGCTGGCTCCAACCTCTACTACATCTTGGTTGGGGGAGAGCCACTCATCCTTGTGCTATATGTGGATGACTTATTCATAACAGGGTCAGAGAAGCTCATAGCAGATTACAAGAGAGATCTTGCTACTGAGTTTGAGATGAAAGACTTGGCGTTGATACACTATTTTCTCAATTTGGAAGTGTGGCAAACAGATGAGCAGATTTTCCTTGGGCAAGGGAATATGCTATGGAGATCCTGAAGCACTTTGGCATGCAGAATTGCAGGCCTATGGCAACACCCATGGTTACTAACTGGAAGAAGATAGATGCTACCAAGTCAGAGGGAGTGGATCCCACTCTTTACAGACAACTCATTGGCTCTCTTATGTATCCAGTTAACACTAGGCCAGATTTGTGTTTTGCTGTCAATACACTCGGTCAATTCATGGTAAAGCCTAAGCGTGTACACTGGGTGGCAGCAAAACATGTGTTGAGGTATCTGCATAGGACAGTCGAGTTTGGATTGAGCTATATCCAGGGAGATGGAGTGAAGCTCGTGGGTTATTCGGATGCATATTGGGCAAACAGCAGTGTAGACAGAAAGAGCACATCAGGTTGTTGTTTCAGCTTGGGTTCAGGGGTTATTTCTTGGTTCAGCAAGAAGCAAAAATCGATTGCCTTGAATTTTGCAAAGGCTGAATATATGGCACCCAGCTTGGCATCATGTGAGGCCATTTGGCTTCGGAAGCTACTTATGGGCTTGTTTGATCAAGTGTTGGACACAACAGTGATTCACTGTGATAATCAAAGCTGCATCAAGCTCTCTGAAAATCCCCTGTTTCATGATCTCAGAAGAAAAGTCGACCTCCCAGAAAATAATAAAGAAGAATTATAATGCTCCAGAAGTAAAGTCAGCTCCAGAAGAAAAGATAAACAGAAAATATATTTTCCAGAAAGTCAGGTCGACCCTGCCAAAAAATTCACTAGACATATTAGTATAAATAAGAGTGACGATTTCCACATTTGGCACACTCTCTCACAGATCAAAACATAAGTTTGGAAGAGAGTTGTAGCTACAGCTATAGCTGCAACTGCAGAAGGAAGAAAGGCGCAAGGTTTATCTTTTGGTCTTGGTGATGTGTTGGTGGAGGCCAACCACTCTAGCGCTCTGGCTAGTGTGAGTTGCAGCCGCATTATTGGTTTGTCTTGGTGATATATTGGTAGAGCCACTCTAGCGCTCTGGCTAGAATGAGTTGCAGCTGCATTGTTGGTTATCTCTTGGTAGTGCGCTAATGGAGGCTAGACACCCTAGTGCTTTGGCTAGGGTGTGTTGCATCTATGTTGTTGGGTTATCTTCTTTGTGGTTTTCTCTAGTGGATAGAGCTTCTTCTTGGTTGTTTTGTCTTGGGAAGGATATTTTCTATAAGAAGGTTGTTGGGTTTTCTCCCCTTCTGTATAGAAGGGTTTCCCAAGATGTATATATTATGCTCGGGGATGGCACGAGTAGGTGTCTATGGTTGGGTGGCGATGGTGCAACATGTTGAGTTTCAGTGTACCTTGAGAAGTGGTCCCCTTGTGGTTTTGGGTCTCTAACCACAAGTGGGAAATACATTGGGACTATGTACCTTGTACTTTATGTCTAATTCAATTTTGACTTCAATTAAGTCAAAAAGTTGAATAGTGACAAATTATTCATTAAGTGGGTAAATGAGGGGACATAAAGTGAACTTAGGAAAATTAACCCAAAGTTGGTTTTGTTAAATTTAGAGTTGTTATTAAGTTCTTTTCAATTTACTAGACAATAATAGCATAAGCAGGATCACTGAAAGAAACACAATCACAAGGTACACAACATTTTATCCTAGGAAACCCTCATGGGAGAAAACCAAGCAAAAACTTCCTCAATAATAGATTGCCAATACAATGCCAAGACTAAAGACCAAAACCACCAAAGAATATCCAAGACTGAGCATGCACCTCTCTCTCCTCCTTGCAACTGCAGCTACCTTCAAAACTTG
>ML785310.1:29996-43190 GCA_009831015.1 Picea engelmannii | reverse complement strand
ACAGACCTGTCTTGGTAGCCTCATAGTACCTCAGTTTTCTTCATGGTATCAGAGCCTTGTTGGCGAACACTTGTTGATTTCTAGAGCATTTTGTGGGCAGTTTCTTGACAGCTTGTTGGCAGATTTTTGGGATAGCTTGTTGACAGTTTTGTTGGACAGCTTGTTGGCTGATTTGTTGGACAGCTTGTAGGACTGTTGTAGACCCCTAGTGGACAGACTCTTTTCACACCTGTGTTGACAGGAGTGAGGCTGATTTGGACATCTTTTCACACCTGTTTTGTCAAAAGTGAGTTCGTAGTTTGACTGCCTCTTTTCACACCTGTGTTGACAGGAGTGAGGCAGTACTCTTTTGCAGTTGTAGCATCGGTGTGAGTTCAATGGATAGCTATGTCGGTATCTCAGATGAGGGCAGAGGATAGGCTAGTCGGAGCTAGCAATTGGTCCCCTTGGAAGACCAGGATCATTTTCATCTTGGAGGATCTTGAACTATGGGATATAGTTCAAGCTCCCGTGGTGATTCATCCTGCACCTGCTCCATCACCATTGTTGGATGCAGATTTCAGGAAGAACACCAAGGCGAAGAGGACTATTTGTGATGCAATGAGGGACACATCATACCCCACTTGACTGGGAAAGACTATGCCTTTGAGATATGGGCCTCATTGTGCAAGCTTTACCAGAGTCCCAACCAGAACCAGAATATGGTTCTGCAGGACAAACTCAGGAGCATTCAAATGCTCAAGACAGAGTCGATCACTTCATACCTTGGCAGATTGACTCAGATTCGAGATGAGTTAGCAGCGGTCGGAGAGATTGTGGATCCGAACTTTATGGTGAGGACAGCTTTAAACAGCTTTTTCAAACCTTGGGGTTCATTTGTACGAGGCATTGTAGCCCAGGAGGTCATGCCTACATGGGAGAGACTTTGGGATGACTTCGTACAGGAGGAGTCGAGATGCAGCTCTAGGTCTTCAGGACAACAGCAGTTATATGAGGATGATGAGGATCTTTCTCTTTGGACAAAGGGCAAGAAGAAGGTTGGCAAGGGTGCACGACAAGGTCCCAAGATGGGGGCCAAGCCACAGGGAGAAAGTGGCAATGGGCAGAAGAGGGATATGAGCAAAGTGAAGTGTTTTTCTTGTAAGAGGATGGGGCACTATGTGGGACAATGTCGCAACAAGAAGAAGAGGTCGGGTGGTAAAGCAGCTACAGCAGATGAGGCAGAGTTTCAGGCATAGTTTGAGAGGGACTGTGCCTTCCTTATTTGTTGCACTTCAATTGAGACGACACCTAGCATTTGGTACATAGACAGCAGAGCTTCGAGCCACATGACTAGTTTTAGAGAGCATTTTACTGACCTCGGAGATCCAGAGGTCAGGATGGAGATTGCTCTTGGTGATGATTCGATAGTCAGAGTTGTTGGATGTGGCATAGTTACTTTTCAAAGGGAGAGTATGCCACCTATTTCGTTCAAGGATGTTCTCTACGTCCCTAGGTTGAAGAAGAATCTGATATCAGTTTCCACCCTCCAGGATAGGGGTCTTGAGGTGTCCTTCAGAGGGACAGAGGTCCTCATACACCCTAAGAGGTCTCGTCTCACCTCAGGGCAGGTGATTGGAGTGAGGGATGGAAAACTATATAGATTGTTTTTTCAGCCCCTGCATGCTTTGGCAGGGAGCAGTGACAACAACAGTCAATTGTATGAGTTGTGGCATCGAAGGATGGCCCACCTTCATCATGGGGATCTTGGAGGGTTGAGAGAGGTTGTGACAAGAGTGCCACAGTTCAGCTCGGAGCATCAGGATGTGTGCAGAGGGTGTGCACTTGGTAAGTTTACCAAGGTTGTTTTTCCCAGCAGTGACAACAGGTCAGCTGGGGTACTGGATTTAGTACACAGAGATGTGTGTGGGCCCATGTCTCGGGCATCCTTGAGTGGTTGTGAGTACTATCTCAGATTCATAGATGACCACTCAAGGAAGACCTGGATCTATTTCCTGAAGGCCAAGAGTGAGGTCTTCAAGAGGTTCCAAGAGTTCAAATCTCTTGTGGAGAACCAAACAGGAAAGAGGATCAAGGTCTTGCGGTCAGACAACGGAGGTGAGTATGCCTCTAGGGAGTTTGTAGACTTATGTACCCGTGCAGGGATCAGAAGACAGATGACTGTGCCTTACAACCCCCAGCAAAACAGGGTTGTCGAGAGGAAGAACAGGGCAGTTATAGGTACAGCGAGATCTATGTTGCATGATCAGAGTTT
This sequence comes from Picea engelmannii, assembly GCA_009831015.1. Classification (NCBI taxonomy): domain Eukaryota; kingdom Viridiplantae; phylum Streptophyta; class Pinopsida; order Pinales; family Pinaceae; genus Picea; species Picea engelmannii. The sequence continues at coordinate 40,936 of ML785310.1, read as the reverse complement.
GCCTCTATACCTTTGGGCTGAGGCGAGTGCTGCTACAGTTTATCTGCAGAACAAGAGTCCCCACGGGATTTTGGGGAAGAAGACTCTTGAAGAGGCCTTCACTAGTAGGAGGCTCGATGTTGAGCACATCAGGATTTTTGGTTGCTTGACTTACTCTCATGTCCCCTCAAAGAGGAGGACAAAGCTAGACCCCACAGCCCAGCAGGGGATTCTAGTTGGGTACTCAAAGGTCTCAAAGGCCTACCGTATTTACATTCCATCACAGTGGAGAGTGGTGGTGAGCAAAGATGTTAGATTTGAGGAGGGTAGAGCTTTCCGGAGGTCTCTCGAGTCAAGAGTCAGTATGGAGGAGGATGCAAAGATAGAGATTGATGTTTCAGAGGGAGCACGGCCTTAGGTGTCTAGTACACCAGTTTCAGGGGTGACATGGTCACCTTGCACAGCTTCAGGTTCACAGTCGCAGGGGGTTCAGGCAGAGGGTACAGAGGCTTCAGGATCTCTGAGTGTTGGGATTAGATCTGAGGCAGAGACTCTTGGGAGAGGAGATCTTACTTCTCCCTTGGTTACTTTAGGGAAGAGGAAACCGAGATGGTTTCAGCAGACCCTGAAGGAATCCAAGGAGAATGTAGGAGAACCCAAGAGACAGTTCAGAGAGAGAAGAGCACCAGAGAGGCTTGGATCCTACTTGGAGATGGTGATGAGCATCATAAATGCGGAGCCATAGACATTTGCGCAGACAGTTGACCAACAGATTTGGCGAGAGGTCATGCTGGAGGAGTATGACTCCATTATGCGCAATGATGTTTGGGAGGTGGTTCCGAGGCCAGAGGGGAAGTCATCTGTGACTTCTAGATGGTTGTACAAGACCAAGTATGTTGCAGAAGGCAGCATAGAGAAACACAAGGCTCGGTTTGTGGCACATGGATTCTCTCAAGTAGAGGGAGTTCATTATGATAAGACATTCGCACCAGTTGCGAGATACACTTCCATTACGAGTATTATTGCCATAGCAGCAGGGATGGGTTGGAGGATACATCAAATGGATGTAAAGATCACATTTCTCAATGGCTTTATTGAGGAGGAGGTGTACATTGAGAAGCCACAAGGGTTTGAGGTGAGTGAGAGAGAGTCTCACATGTACCTTCTGAGAAAGGCACTGTATGGTCTGAAGCAAGCTCCCAGAGCTTGGTATTCGCACATTGACTCATATTTGCTTCAAATGGGATTTGAGAAGAGCAATGTTGATCCTAACCTCTATTACATCATTAGAGGTAAGGACACGCTCATTCTCATTTTATATGTGAATGACTTGTTCATCACGAGAGCGAAGCATCTAATAGCTGAGTGCGAGCGGGGTCTTGCATCAAAGTTTGAGATGAGTGACATCGGTTTGATGCACTATTTTCTAGGCATGGAGGTATGGCAAGAGGAGAGTCACATCTTCCTGAGACACGGGAAGTATGCTATAGATATTTTGAGCAGGTTTTAGATGGAGGACTGCAGGCCTATGTCGACACCCATGGTCACCAACTGGAAGAAGCTTAGCGCTTCGTGGATGCTACAGGATATAGACAGTTGATTGGATCGTTGATGTATCTGGTCAACACTCGACCAGATATTTGTTTTGCCGTGAACACTCTCAGCCAATACATGGTAGAGCCAAGGAGTGTTCATTGGATTAGGGCAAAACATGTTTTGAGGTACATTGCAGGGTTAGTGCCAGTGGATTATGGCCTGCACTATGTCAAAGGGGATGGAGTGAGTTTGGTTGGCTACACAGACTCAGACTAGGCAGGATGTGCTATTGACAGGAAGAGCACCTCAGGGTGTTGTTTTGGGTTGGGATCAGGACTTGTTTCCAAGTACAACCGGAAACAGAAGTCAGTTGCTCTGAGTTCAGTCGAGGTAGAGTATATGGCAGCCAATCAGACTAGTTGCGAGGCCATTTGGCTTCGTAAGTTGCTGGTAGGATTATTTGGGCAGGAGTTGCCTCCCACTGTCATTCACTGTGATAATCAGAGTTGTATCAAACTCTCTAAGAATCCAGTATTTAATGACAGGTCGAAGCATATAGAGATCAGATACCACTTCATCAGAGATTGGGTTCTGCAAGGGGAAGTACAACTTCAGTATATTTCGACTGATGAGCAGGTTGTAGATATTCACACCAAGGCCCTACCAAGGGGAAAACATGTCTACTTCAAAGACAAGATAGGCTTGGTGAGAAACACTTTCATAGATAAGAGGGAGTGTTGAGTTTCAATGTACCTTGGAAAGTGGTCCCCTTGTGATTTTGGGTCACTAACCACAAATGGGAAATACATTGGGACTGTGTACCTTGTACTTTATGTCTAATTCAACTTTGACTTCACTTAACTCAAAAAGTTGAATTTTTGTCACTTAAGGCAAAAGTGACTAATTATTCACTAAGTGGGTGAACGAGGGGACATAAAGTGAACTTAGGAAACTTAACCCAAAGCGGGTTTGAGTTGAGATACTTTTGGTGAGATCTCAACCATCGATTAGAGAGGGCTTGGAGAGATCCTCGCCGTCAAATTTTAGGTTTCCTTATGGATGGTTCAAGAGGGGCGCATAGGGCCTAAAGAGGCTCATTCACTCATTTGTTCACTAGGAGAGCTAGAGAGGAGCAATGGAAATGGGAATGGAAGCTATGTTTGAGGGAAGCTTGGGCGCCTCCATCCATGGAGGAGCTATGGAGGCTTAGACCCTCATTGTTTTATGGTGATTGTTATTGCTTGGAGGACGGCGCACACTAGGAGGAGGGCGCACACCTAGCAGGCACTAGGAGGACTTGTCCGATCTCAGGTCTGTTTGGTTCATGCTTGAGGAGGCACACAACTGTTGGATTGTGTGCAAGGGATTCTTCATTTCACCTATGGAAAAACGAGCATACAAAAGAAGTTTAAATTGCTATGGTAAATCTAATATTAACGAAAATTCAACAAGGTCCAAACACATTGAGATAAGGTACCACTTCATTCGAGACTGCGTGCAAAAAGGTTCGGTAAAGCTACAGTATGTGCCAAACGGTGAACAGATTGCAGAGATACTCACGAAGCCTTTGGTGAAAATAAAATTTGTCTACTTCAGGGACAAGTTGGGGGTTGTGCAGAACACCTTCCTCGCTAAGAGGGAGTGTTAAATTTGTAGCAGCAAAAGGTGTCCATGCATTTGCCTAGTGTCCAAGGCATGCATAGGACAATAAACCAACATAGGACAGTAGAACTATTGGCCTAAGTCCTACTTAGGAAGAGCATGAAAAATCAGCAATTTGATTTTTCATTTGACTTTTTGAACCAAGTTCTAAAGTCACTTCAGAAATTCTGTTTTGAGTGTTGTGTGGGGCCCTATTTAGTGGGGCACACAGCCTTGGTGCTGTGTGGGGTCCAGAAAGGGGGGTGCCTCAATCTGGACCGTTGGAGTCCTTGTTGGGCACGCATCTCAAGACAGTAAGAGGGGAAGGCTGAGTACAGAAGAGGCTGAGGGTGTTGGGCACACTCATTCACTCATTTGGTGTGCAAGAGAAGAAAGGGAGCTTGGTTGAGAGAAGCAAGAGGTTGAGCTGTTGAAGAGGGCGAGTTCTGGGCTGATCTAGGGCAGCTCGTGGAGGCCATTCAGAGGCCATGCTGTGCAGCAAAGAGAGGCCATACTCAGGGCCATATACAGCAACAATAAAAGAGCCTATTTCTGGGCATATTGAGCAAAGGGAAAGATGCCAAACCAGGGCAGTTTTGGAGCAGAAAAAGAGGACTGTACACAGCAGACTTGTAAAGCCAACAGAAGAGGCCATGCCAGGTCGTACTACACAGTCAGAAGGAGGTTGTACAGGCTGGTGGTTGCGGGGTTGAACAACACTTGGTTTGTAACAGAAATTAGAGTATTGGGAGAGAGGGGACGCCCTAGTGGGGGAATACTCCTCTCAATAAGGAAAATCAACTTCAAGCAAGAAACCTTTCAAAAGATCAAAAATTATGTTTCTCRTGGCAATGATTTTATCTCTCCAATGCAAAAAAAGTATGACTAGTGCCTTTACTATTGGGTTAATGAAGTCAAATAAACAAGAGCTAGAGAAGCTACCTCCTTGGRGGTGTAAGCCCTTTTACTTCCCAAGGCAAGTTTCTCTAGCTAGGGTTTAAGCTAAGAGGGTGTATGCCATTATACTTCTCTTAACAAACCCTTGTATAATCAATGAGATGAAGCAATAAAATGATGAAGACTAAGGTGGGGGTGTAGGCCCTAATACTTCCCACCAAGCTCCTAGCATAACAATACTTGACTTAAAAAAAATGATAGCATAATAGAAAAAGACCATACCAAGATCAAAAGAAATGCCAAGATAATTCACCACAAGAGCTAGAAAGACATCATCCAAGGCTAGCGCCTCACTCCTCCATCAACCATTCAACAATATAGCCATAAACAAGTGCACAAGAGATAAAAAGAGCCAAGTGTAGCGAAAATTTCAGACCAAGTCCTCTCACAATGAGGGAGAGTTATGTTTAAAATGACATCTTATGATCTCTATTTATACAAATGTCACCAAGGTGACTTATCCACAAATTAAGGAGTAAAACACAAGATTAGGGGTCAACAACCCTAATCTTGCCCCCTTTCACAAAGTAATTCATTTAAAATTCACTATTGCACATAAAAAAACCCTAATTTTAGAAGGACGTCTCCCCTTTAGGGGACGTTTTGCCACTTTGAGAAAGTCGTTGGTGTTAAAGAAGCATGGGGAGGCCTCCAAAGGCCACATGTCAAGCATCTAAGCATTCTCATCATGGTGAAGACCCTCTTCTCCTCAAAACGTCCAAGTGTCAAATGAGTGGCACCTCACCACCATACCCTAGCCCCCCAAGCATGACGTCAAGCTCAAAAATAGGACGTTTTGCCCCTCCTGCGCAAATCGTTTGGCAAGTGAGGGTTGGGCTATGTCGTCCAAGTCATCATCAAGGCCTTCCAAGTCTGATCTCTCTCATTCGGCATGCGGGCCCCTGGCAACCCCATGGAAGCCCAAGCTAGGCTTGTTCTCCCAAAACTGTCCACCAACTAGGTCCTGCAAAGACAAATGAGCACGCCCTCCAAGGATCTCAAGTCATAACATCGTGATAAGTGAATCCAATCAATAAATAAGCCATTTAAGCATGTGCATCAAAGATCACTATATCAAACAATTAATTGCTCAAAGACATTATGCGCCCTGTCAAGCTTGAATATGGGAGGGTTTACGAGGTATCTTATTGGGTAGATCTTGCCCTAAGTCAAGGAGAGTTTCCAAGAAATCCCTCTCTAAGCCATGTAAAGTGGATGAAGTGGTTGGGGTCAAGACTCAATTGGCATAGGGATATAGACCAAGCAGGGTCACTGTCACTTAGAGGCAATCCAAGAATGTAAAGAACAACGAGCAAGAGCCATATCGAGCAGAAGAGGAGAGACTCGATCCGTACCAGTCCGTACGAGCTACAGGAGTACGGATTCATGTCGTGTATGACAGGGTCGTAAGAAGTTTGCATTTGACTTGTATTTTTCTGCTGAAATAAATAAAACCTTTCTTATCTCTCTCATTTATGTTATGAATCGAGCAATTGTTATGTTCCATAGTCAATGTGTATATTTTCCCCTTCTAGTTTTCACATGGTATCAAGGTGCAGACTAAATGGAACAACTCTCATCAAACAAAATGGCAGAGGAAGTGTGTACGACCTGTCTTTCTTCCACCCAAACTAGTGAGGTCTGGTATATAGACAGTGGAGCATCCAGTCATATGACTGGCCACAAGCACTACTTAATCAACCTAAGCGAAAAGGAATTTGGGTTCGAGATCTTATTTGGTGATGACTATGCTTATCATCCAAAAGGAGTCGAAACTGTAAGGTTTGAGATGGAGTCTCGCAAGCCTCTCCACCTATCAGGTGCCCTCTATGTTCTTGGACTAAAGAAGAATCTGGTCTCAGTGTCAGCCCTAGAAGACAAGGGTTATGAGGTCTTCAAGAATCGAAGGGCCCACATTAAGCCCAGAGGGTTGAGTGAGGGATCTGAACAAGTCATTGGAATAAGAAAGAAAAAGTCGCATAAATTGCAGTTTAACTCTCACTATGCTCTAGCAAGCAACAATAGCACCAGAGACTATGAACTATGGCACAGGTGTGTAGCACATCTTGGACATGGTGCTCTCAGAATTCTGGGTAAGATTGTGACAGGGATGTCTTCATTCACTACAAAACACCATGAAGTGTGTAAAGGGTGTTTTCTAGGAAAATATGCAAGGGCACCTTTCCCCAAGAGTGATTCAAGGTCCAAGGGCATTCTGGACCTAATTCACACTGATATCTGCGGTCCCATGTCCTCATTATCCATAGGAGGAAAGTTCAAATACTACATCACCTTCACAGATGACTTCTCCAGAAAGACCTAAATTTATTTCTTGACGGGAAAAACCTTAGAAGAGGTACTCAAGAAATTTCAAGAATTCAAAGCCTTTGTTGAAACTCAAACAGGAAAGAGGATAAAAGTCCTCAAGTCTGATAATGGGGGGAATACAATTCGCATGCCTTCAAGAGGTTTTGTGCTTAAGACTGGAATCGAAAGAGAACTGATAGCTCCTTATACCCCTCAATAGAATGGGGTCTCAAAAAGAAAGAATGCAACAAAATCAATGCTGCGTGATCAAAATCTCCCTAAGTTTCTCTGGGCAAAGGCTTGCAACACTGCAATTTATCTTCAAAACAAAAGTCCTCACAAAGTACTGGGAAATGTCACTCCAGAAGAAGCGTTTATCGAAAGGAAACCAGACATTAGTCAAAACCTGACATTAGTCATCTCCGCATCTTTGGGTGTGTTGCCTACTGCCATATTCCTGCTAAGAAAAGGACTAAGCTCGAGCCTACAGCTGAGAAGGGGATTTTGGTTGGATACGGTGATACCTCCAAAGCCTACAGAATATACATTCCCTCCACCAGAAAAACTGTCTTACGCAGAGATGTAAAGTTTGAAGAAGAAAGAGCCCTCCAAAATTCATATCAAGACAAGGACATCTCGAAAACTAAAGCCCCCAATCAAGAGGACAAGCTCTCATCAAAAGGGGCAGATCTTCCCACAGTGGAACAAGAGATATAACAACCGACTATCTCCAGGAAAAGGAAGCCAAAATGAGTCGAGCAACTGTTGAAGGAAGCAAACGAACAGATAGTCTCCAAAAACTTCAGTCAGAACAAGTGTACCTCCTCAGTGGTATTCAGGGTATGTTGTCCTCATGAGTAGTATGATCGAATCATAACCAACCTGCTTTGAAGAAGCTATTGAAAGGAAGCCCTGGAGGGATTCCATGATGGAGGAATATACTTCCATAATAAAAAATAATGTTTGGGAAATTGTACCCAGACCACTAAACAAATCCGTAGTTAGCTCCAAGTGGATATACAAAATAAAACATGTGGCGGATGGAAGCATTGACAAGCACAAGGCCAGATTTGTTGCTCGGGGATTCTCTCATAAGAAAGGAGTGGATTATGAAGAGACTTTCGCTCCAGTAGCCCAGTACACCTCCATTCGTACAATTATCTCTATTGCCACTCAGATGGGGTGGAGAATACATCAAATGGATGTTAAGACTGCATTTCTCAATGGGAACATTGAAGAGGAGGTCTATCTAGAACAACCATGGGGATTTGAAGTTCACGACAGAGCGAGTCATGTCTGTCGTCTAAAGAAGGCCCTGTATGGCCTCAAACAAGGACCCAGAGCTTGGTACTCTAGAATTGATAGCTACTTACAAAGTATTGGATTTATCAAGGGTGATGCCGACCCAAATCTATACCTCCTTATAAAAGGAGAGGACATCCTCATTCTTGTACTATATGTGGATGCTCTCTTTCTAACAGGGGCAGAAACTCTAATAGCAGCCTGCAAACAAGATCTAGCTAAGGAGTTTGAGATGGAGGACCTAGGCCTAATGCACTACTTTCTTGGGCTTGAGATCTGGCAGCAAGAGGGTGAGACTTTCCTGGGTCAAGGAAAGTATGCAATTGAGATCCTCAAAAGATTTGGGATGGAGGACTGTAAACCCATGACCACTCCCATGATTACTAATCTCAAGAAATTGAATTCATCCGAGTGAGACACGGTGAATCCTACCATCTACAGACAATTAATTGGATGTTGAATGTATTTGACTAATACTAGACCTGATATATGTTTTGTTGTCAACACTCTCAATCAACATATGGTAGATCCAAGAAAAATACATTGAGTTGCAGCAATACACATTTTGAGGTATCTGAAGGGCACAATAGAATTTGGCCTTCAGTACTTACAGAGAGACCAAGTCAATCTAGTGGCTTATTCTGATTCAGATTGGGCTGGAAGTACAGCTGACAGGAAGAGTACCTCTGGTTGCTACTTCAGCCTAGGATCTGGCATGATATCGTGGTACAGCAGAAAACAAAAATCAATTGCACTCAGTTCAGCAGAAGCCGAGTACATGGCAGCCAGCCAAGCAAGTTGTGAAGCCATTTGGCTTCGGAAGATTCTTGTGGATATTTTTGACACAAACTTGGATCCCACCACAATATTCTGTGATAATTAAAGTTGTATCAAGTTATTTGAAAATCCTGTCTTCCATGATAGATCCAAGCACATTGAAATTACATACCATTTCATCAGGGATAGAGTACAAAAAGGGGTAGTAAAACTTCAGTATGTCCCCACCAATGAACAAGTTGCAGACATCAAAGGACTGCCAAAGGGAAAGTTTGAATATCTTCAAGAAAAATTGGGTGTTGTAGAAAACCCATTCCTCACTAAGAGGGAGTGTTAAGAAAATAGTATGGAATGGTTTCTTACACAGGAAAAAGCGAAACTCTAAGTTGTGTCAATAAAGGATTAAGTCCCAACCATTGATCTAGTAAAAGATCTAATGGCTGGGATCTCCTACGAATAGAGGGCCCACAAACCCTAAGCTAAGGTAAAGAAAAGGGTAAGTTACCAAGACTTTAGCTAAGTCGAGCATGAGAGGAGGCGCGGGATACACAAAAGACAGCGAGCAGACTAGCCAGTGTGGCCCTGGGTAACCCGCACCTGGTATGAGAGTCTAGTGACTTTCCATCGAAACAATTTAGCACTGAGATATAGACCGAGCAGGGTCACTGTCACTTAAGAGGCAATCCAAAACTGTAAAGAACAGCGAGCAAGAGCCATATTGGGCAGAAGAGGAGAGACCCGATCCGTACCAGTCCGTACTAGCTACAGGAGTACGGATTCATGTCGTGTATGACAGGGCTGTAAAAAGTTTGCATTTGACTTTTATTTTTCTGCTGAAATAAATAAAACCTTTCTTATCTCTCTCATTTCTGTTATGAATCGAGCAACTGTTATGTTCCATAATCAATGTGTATATTTTCCCCTTCTAGTTTTCACACATTTCTCTCTCAGACTCACTCTCCGCTCCTAGGGTTCAGTCCTCAGGTTTTAGATCTTAAGCTAAGATCAGTACTTTGCACCTTGCTTTACATAGGAGCCACTCTTGCACTCCCATGCTGTATCAGCACTATTCTATTCAGCAGTCCCATTGGCCTACTTTTGCAGTTATTTTTTGGACATTAATAGAATTATCTTATCTTTATCTTATCTATTTGTAATAAGGTTTCAGCTTGATCATCCCTTTGATCTTAACCTTTGAATTAATATTTTGCTGCCAAAACCTTATCAGACATGAGATGTACTTGCTCTGTCGTATATCCTCGAAAAGAACACATTGACAGACATTTACAAAGTTAAAAACAAAGAAAAGCATCTCCACTCCCCATTTATACACTAGCAAATTCACTCATCTAGGATGAAGAAGCAATTATTTTAACAAGTTAGGACTGTAAAAAGAACCAACCTGTTTATTTTTCTTCTTTTTCTTTAGTTTCGTAGCCTTACCAGATGCTTCATCTTTAACAGCACCACCCAGTACAACAGCAGGTTCAACCTCATCAAGCTGAGAAACAATTCATAACTGGTAAGAAGCATAATAATCTGGACTTATCTGACCAGTGTACATGTTTTCAGACAAAAAGAAGGAAAATAATTTGAGATTGCATCAATTACAAAATTCAAACATTTTAGAAGCAGCCACTCAGATTTTTGACATGCAGAGAGAAGGTGAGTTCACATACTAGATCAAGATCCCACAGCTCAATTTCAGGTTGCATTGTTCCAACAGCAACAAAATTTCCTGGGTATATCAATCATACATATTAACTGACATGGATGACAAGTGAAATTATAATCCTAAATTAACAAAATATCAAATTTCCTACATTGCAGTGGTTCCACATGATTCCAGGACAGTGGGGCAGGGGAATGAAGGAAGGAATTTTGGGGACAGTTGGAACTTCCCCCTAAATTTTTAAGGGACGGAAAAAAGGGAATGGAAAACAAAATTAAAGATTTATCATTTTTGACAATTCTCAGAAACAGATCCAAACAATATTCAGAACTCCCAAAAATTACTATCTAGGAATTTTAAAAAACTAAGCATGATACATCGTACATGATAAATACATTATATATCACACATGTTAGAATTAGAGAAGTAATGCAGAACAGAAATGTCTTTTCAATTTTCAGTTAGAATAACAACTAAGTCTCCTCCTCAGAACAGTAAACAAATACAATACTGCTTAAAAAATCTGAACAGAGAAACAACAATTTGATTTGAGTTTGTAAACAAATTTCTGAGTGGGTATAATCACTCAGATCTAAGCTAGCAGAGTTAGATTTAACTGAAATCCAAAGACAAGATCATAGAAGTAGATCTAGATTAATCAACAGTATCCAGATCTAATCTACAATGCTGATATAGATCTATACAGATCAAAACTCAAACCAATATCCAGATCTGATAATGAGCAACCTATAATATTTAAACAACTTCA
>ML785309.1:561774-579678 GCA_009831015.1 Picea engelmannii | reverse complement strand
ATTGATGAAACCGTTAACAAGTGCGAGGAAAATCACCATTGATGTCAATGACTCCCAAGGTACCATAGTACAATCCATCGAGTGTGAATAAATGAGTTGAAGTCGAACATCCGATGGAATCTTTCGATCAGGGGTCAATGATGCAAACCCACTGTTGAAAGCGAGAAAACTTTCCATTGAGGCATGCAAGCTCCAAGGTACCAAACAATTTCTAAGTCTTGATTCCGGATAATGAGTTGAAGTCGATGGAACAAAACTCATCACAGGAGGGCCTTGATGTATCCCCCATCAATGACACGAAATGAGTAACAGATTTTGAAGGTGAAATAGAATATGATGTGAATTGGACTGGACACAGGGAAGGCCGACACAGAGATAATGGATAACTGCAGATGGTCGACTCAATATAGGTTTCAGACGGACTTTTCTTGAACATATGAACGACACGACCAATGATTTGGAAACATTGACTCAAAGACGACACAGAGAATGACCTTGTAATTAATTGAATGAGAGACAAATGGATTTCCCAAACTGGCTTCAAATGATGAATAGGGGGTGTCATGTTCAAGAGCGACACTTACTGCCAATTAATACGACGATGAAAACATATCCCTTTCCCAAATTTTCCCCCACCATTTCTGGCTAGTACCTCTTTATTTTTATGCAAGCTTGAGGAGGATAACATATGCTTGTTGATGTAAGCTCATCCTTCAGACGATTCCCTCGGAGTATGTTTAACGAACCCTAAGAAGGAGTGGTTCGGTCCCATCACGGGTCTGTCAATGTTTGTTTAACGAGTCCAGAGATAGAAAACTCGAAGGTTTTTCAAGATTATAGAGTTTAGAAAAAACACTTAAAAGAGAACTCTCTCAGTTCCTTTTTCGTAAAATAGTCTGGACGAGACCGAAAAAGAGATAAATTATCGCTCACCAGACGCTTACTTCAAATACTTTATCGAGCGTGAAAATAGCAAGGTCACTCGATGATCTTTTCATGTTTAGAGAGTCTGAAAAGAGCTTAAAGATGACTCCAGGGGGGTTCCTTTTTCGTATATCCATGTTGAGCCCGAAAAAGTGATAAAAGTATGCTCAATCGCTTTCTCATTGATTTACGAGCATGAGAAATAACAAAGACTAAGCTCGGTAACTTAGTCTCATGTATTTACGAGCATGAGAAAGAACAAAGACTAAGCTCGGGATTGTTTTTATTTTTACGCAAGCTTTAAAACAAAACAAAACTATGCTTGGGATAGATTTTATTTTTACACAAGCTTAAAAACTAAACAAAACTATGCTTGGACCTAGTTTCATTTTTACACAAGCTTGAACCAGAGGAAAAACATGCTTGCAACTTCCCAAAGCATGGTTGGTACTTAGCCCCCAGCTTAAGAAACTAGCGGCCCTACTTCAACATGAAGTCTAGAGGCTGAGGAAAATGTCCCCCAAGCTTCGTTTCATCCAACTGCAAAGGAGAATGAAATGAAGCTTCAAATAGTAGACGAAGGACTTGACTCAAAGAGAGAGGGGGAAAACTATTTCATTTTTTAACGAGTTTGACATAGAAACGAGAACTATGCTCGTAACCTCTGTTTCATTTTTTAATGAGGTTTCCACAAAGATGAAAAACTATCCTCAGAAGTGGTTTCATTTTTTAACGAGATTTAAATAAAAAAACCATGCTCAAAGACCTTTGTTTCATCTTTTAACGAGGTTGCCTCAGAGACGCAAAAACTATCCTCGAAATCTTCTTGATCATGGATTCCAAGAGGACAATGCTCTGGAATGACACCATGTCAAGGGACAAAAGTCGGTCATGGTTTCCAAGAGGTCTTCACTGGAAGGAAGAAACACACTCTGGAAGGACACCATGTCGAGAGTCACGACAGGAGTAAAGAGATCATGCTCTAACAAACCTATCGAAGAGATCACCATGTCAACTACTGGATCTAAGTCATCAGAAGTTGAAACCATGGGCGACAATGCCACATAATTGACCTGTGGCAGGGGTGATACCATCTGCATATAAAAACCATTCAGGGAGGCAATCCAGGAGGGGTCCGGGTTAATGAATGAAAGTTGATCAATAGTCACAACTCGTCCATCGTGAGGGAAAGATATGACACGAAAAAGAGTAGACACAATAGCTTTCATGGCATAGACATAATCTCGCCCAAGGAGTAAAGAAAAATCCAAGGGGTCTTGGACTACCATGATGTCAATAAAGACAGTTTTCCCTCCCAAAGTTANAGGAAACTAAGGAAGGGTCCCTAAAGGTTGACTAGTTCTTCTGTTAAAAGCTAACAGATTCTGCTTAACCGGCGCAAGTGGAGGAAAACCCAAAGCTTGCCAAGCAAGAGAGGACAAAATACTAATAGATGAACCTTCATCTATCAATTTCTAAGGAACGTCTCGACCACAAACCTGTACTGTAATCTAGAAAGGAATGTAAGAGGGAAGACGAGGTCCAGTTAGCACACCCCAATCAAAACTGATGGCCTCATTACTTGCAGGGGGTCCTACGGGAAAAGGAAGAATACCCCTCAGCACGGGAGATTCTGTATCAACAAGAAAAACATGGGCAATATCTAGTTTACTCTCTAGCGGGAGAGTAGGATCGATCGATGGAGAGATCAGATCGACCACTTGGGTTTCATTCTCCAGGGGGAGAATGGGATCGACAGGTGGAAACAGATTGACCTCTTGGGTTTCACTCTCTGATGGGAGAGTGGGATTGACCGAGGATGGTAATGGATCAACCACTTTGTCCACTGGTTCAACTAATGACGTGTCCATATTGACGACATGATCAACCGGATTGACCGGTGAAGGGACCGGAGTGATCATTCCATCAACTATTGGAGGGTTGAGAGAAAACTTACGGTATGCAGCTGGAAGTTGAGGTCGTGAAATAGTCATGTCTTCCAGTAATTTTGAGGCTTCGTCCATATGAGGACAAAGGTGAGTGAGATGACTCCCTTTGCATAACATACACGGGAACTTGACTCTACTTTTCTTCTTCCCAACCATATCATGACTGGTTGACGGGGGGTTGTCAGCATGTTGTTCAGAGGCTAATGATGGGGATTGGCGAGGATGTGTAGACCATGCTTCTATAACCCTGGATAGACCAGAGCATTCCTTAAGAAGATGGCTACCCTTACAAAGCCTGCAAGGGTACTTGGGCTTACGGGTTGTTTGGGTGATCTTGACATCATCAACACTCCCAGCACGATTAACAGTAACTGGTTTTTTTCCAACATGTTTGACAGTGGTTGGAGGTTTGGATCCTGGCTTAATTTTCTTCTTCTTATTCTTCCTTTTCTTCTTCTTCTTATTCACTGAGTTACTAGCTTCAGAACTTTCGCTCGACGAAGAAGATGGAACGGAAGGCGACCTTGCAAGTGAAGAAGGCAAAGAAGACCTTACAGGTGAAGACGGTGAAGGATCAACATGAGGTTGATGTTCTTGGGGGGAAGTGCTTATGACCGAAGAACTTACTGTATTCGGGATTACCTGAGTGGAAAACAACCACACCAGTAATCCAATTGTGAGACCTGGAAGGCTCAAAGTAGCGATGTGAGGAGGACCAATGTTTCCATAAGAAGGAAAAAAAAAAGGTTCCCCTGGAGCAGAGGTTCCTTCATTGGTCATTTCGGGAACTGACGCCATTAAAAAAAAAAATCCAATCTAGAGTCCTACTAAGGAAAACAAACAACACACGCTAAAAATCTAGGAAGCAAGCAAACAAACAAAACCTTCTCACAATGAGCACACTAGTTGGTGATGAAATCCAACGTTGCAGAAACAAAGTAAGAAGGGGTTGAGATAGAGCGGGTGGAAAAGTTACGTTGATCACCTGCTTAACAGACTTACACCCTGGTGCAAGCTCCCACACATAATCGTGGGTATACCCTCCAAGGATCCCGAGTGAGTTTGTTCAACGTCAATTCCAGGTACCGTGAAGACTTTCCCCTTCACAGTCACCTCGGGTAAAAACCTAGAAAGATAGGCCACTAAGGTCACCACCAACAACAATAAATCCTGAGGGGACAGTCGACAATCCGATCCACACGCAAGGGCAGGGTATCTAGCCCGAAATCAACTCAAAAGGCTTCCACTCATCATTGTGGGTATACCTTCGAGTGATCCTCATAATACGTGCAATCTCTACACTGATATCAACAAAGCAGGGTGAGTAACTCTGTCAATATCAATGCGACCTCATGCTTGACCCTTGTGTTAGAAGGGCTTCCCAGGACCAAATGTAATAAGTGGATTTAAATGCTCCCTAACTCAAGATTCTATGTTTGTTTACAACTTTGGAAAGTTATCTTTCACACCTATTCCAAAGCCCTACGACTAATCTAATGTAGGTTTCCTACCAGAAAAGATAAAAATGTCTAATCAATTTTTATAAGCACTTTATTTTATGGTTGTTGTTACTCAAAAGGAATATGGCGTGGACAATATGGTGTTCTGACCGACTTGAAAATTATGCAAAGATATGAAGATGCAATCTTTTCATTTCGATGAAATCTATGCTACGAGAAGGAGAAAACATTTATCATTCCTAGATGCACAATGTCCCAAAATCTTAAAAATCATCAATATCAAGATTTGCAAAAAGGGAGAAAAAGGTACTGAACACCAATGCACGATTCATGCCCCCCCCGGCCATGAGGGGAAATTTTTTTCATAATTTAAGATCAAAAAATGCCAAGAATCATGCAATTTTGCTACTTCAAATGCAAGGATGCCCCCAATCTAATATAAAGAAAGAAATTAAATCTTTTTGTTTAAAAAATTTCACTAAAAGCAATAATGAACTTTGTTAAAACAAAGAAACCCAAACTAGTCTTTTCAATTGCATGGGGAAAGTGATATTTCAAACAATAAGAAAATGAGAAAAATCAAGTACTCAACTTTCAACCAATCACTGGTTCTTAACTAATCAAACACACTCAAAATCTGTAGTCAGAGAGAATGGTTTTTCCAAGAAAAGTCAAGAAATGAAAATCAAGACAAAAGTGACAAGAAGAGCCTTGAAATCCTAAGACTGTGCATGCATGCAAACGAATACAAGAAATATATCAATCAATGGTCCAAGAAACTCATAAGAGGCAATCAAACTGATCTGGGCAGTTGGAAATACCAAAACTCAAATCCAAAATTTTGAAAAATTGTGTTCGCAGGCAGGCAATATTACATAGTGTGAGAATCTCTGATTCTCGTAGGTGACCCTTGACCAGGGTGTGAGAACCTCGCACTGAAACCTAAAGGCAGAGTGCGAACTCTACCTATTCTCGCAGGCTGCAATGAAGTACAGTGCGAGAATGCCTGAACATAGTCAATATTTTGAAAAATGAAGCAAAATTTAAAAAGACCTCTGGACCCAGAGGGTCTATCAGGATATCCTGAAGACTCAGAGATTGATAGGACAGGAGAAAAGTGAAACCAGAGAAAATGGCCACAACAAAACACCAAAAACCACAAAGAAAATGGGATTGCTCCCCAGTGGAGTCGCCGATTTTGTTATTGGATAAATCCATAAGTGCGGACACAAACCGATCTCCCTAGATCCACCTGGATCTAGAACAAAGCAAGACAGAACATGATTCTTTCCCTAGATTTTGACCATTGAATTAAATATGAGGCAAGAACAAAGAACATACCTTATTATCACTTCCTATGGTCTCTGTTGCTCCCGCTTCACTCCAGTGCTCTCGTGTAGTCAAGACCAAGACAACACAAACCAACCAAAGTGAAGAAAGCACAATCTATTCAACAGTCAATCTATGTATATGATCAAGGAATTATACAATAAAGTGTAATTAGCTTTATGGGAAAGGGACATATTACTGTATCATATTAATGGAAAGTAAAGATTACAACCTAAATCTTGATGTCACAAACTTCCTTTCGATGGCCCTTGGCTCTGACACACACACTTGCTCACTTGCATGAAGAAGATCAAATCCTCTATGATATCCTTGCTGGAGTTTCCTAGCCTGTTGTTCGAGCTTCAATCCTTCACACAATTCTTTCACTAATTCTCCAATGAATCTTGCTTAACCTTGCTTGCTTAACCTTTTCCATGAGAATTCCCTCAATATATAGGAGAGAATGTATTAGTTACTTGGATAAGAATGATCCCAAAATATCAGGGAATCCAGTACTTGGATAACCATTCGAATGCCATCTCATCCTTCTAGAAGATTCCCTTCTAGAAGATTCCCTTCTAGAAGCATCGAGAATTCATCTTTTTCCTTGCTTTAGAAAGAGTTCACACCCTGGCAGTTTCACACAGTGCGAACTTCTCGCATCCTGGCTTAAGGCAGCCTGTGAGAATCATGCATTCTCGCAGGCAAATATACTAGCAGCCTGCGAACCTCCTTCAAAAATGATATTTCTGGAAAGAGAAGAAAGTAACTTTTCTCAGGAGAAAGTTCTTATGAAGAGCCCGAGTACACCATCATCAATACATCATCATGATGACCAAAATCATGTGTAACAAGAGGACACAACAACCCATCCTGAAGATGGAAATGATCGACAACTATGTTTTCACCCAACATTTGGTAGGTGGTGGCGAAGTCTAGGTCTGTCGCATAGAGTTGGGGCCATCCAGAGGTCTCATGGCCGCAAGAGTCTAGCACTGTCTTGAGTGTCGTGACTGGTGGTTTGCTGAGATAATCAACGACATAGTTGGTGCTTCTTGTTTTATACTTGATGTTGAGGTGGAATTTCTGCAAGCATGTGGACCACTTTTGATGGCGATCCTTCTTCAATTTTCCTTGTGTCTGCATGAATTGCAGTGGTTTATGATCAATGTGGATGACTGTCTCCTTTGCAAGAATGTAATGTCTCCACCGGCGATAGGATTTCACAATGGAGTACATTTCTTTGTCATAATTAGGGTACTTATGAAAAACATCTGATAATGTCTCACTATGATAGTGTCGCCTTACAACCACCCCTGATTATTTGGTTGAGGGCCCATGCAATATGGGAGAATCCCAACACGAACCTACGGTAGAAATTGGAAAGGCGCAAGAAGCTCTGAATCTTAGTGAGTGTGGTCGGAGATGGACAGTCACAGATGACTTGGATCTTGGTTGGATCCACATGTACGCCATGCTGATCAATGATGTAGCCTAGGTAATGGACCCTATCCATGCCGAAGGAGAATTTTTCCAAGTTGGCATATAGCTTGTTTTGTCGGAGGGTGTGCAGAACTTGGTAAATATGTTACAAGTGTTTGACCCAAGTCTTGTTGTAAATGAGAATGTCATCTAGATACACCACTACAAAATTATTATTGAATGGTCACAGGATATCGTCCATCATCCTCATGAAAGTGGTTGGATCATTTGTCAAACCAAAGGGTATGAACAACCATTCAAAAAGGCCTTCCTTTGACTTGAAGATGACCTTCCATACATATGTTTGTTCTATCGGGACCTGGTGGTAGCCAGACTTTAGATCAATCTTACTGAAGTATTTTCCCCCCATGAGTTGATCAAGGAGGTCATCGATTCGGGGAATCGGGTACCGGTTTCTAACTATGATTTTATTCAGTGCCCGGTAATCAATGGAGAGTCACCATGTTCTATCTTTCTTCTGTACCAACACGATTGGGCTCCTACAAGGTGATGAGATGGGATGGATGTTACCCTTGTGGAGCAGTTCTTGGATTTGTCTCTTGATATCCTCATTCTCCAACAGAGAGTGGTGATAGACTATCCCATTGGGCAACGGTGCACTAGGGGTCAGATTGATGGGGTGCTTGACTTGGCAGTGAAGACATACCCCGATAGGTGAGGAGAAGATATTCGATTATTCTTCCACGACCTTATCTACTTTCTTCTACTATGTGGAGAGGTTGGCCACAAAGACCCTATATGTGGTTGTGATCTTTCGCTCATTCTGAGGGAGAATCAAGAAGAAGAAAAACTTCCTCGTCTTAGAGATGACCTTCCTGCATTTCTTAGCAGAGGTCAAGGAAATATAACTAGGTGGGACTACCTCAGGTATCCTGTACAATTTCCTATTCAAAGTAATAATATCACTATGAGGCCTAGACTCATATACATCATGATGTTTCCATAAATAAGGTTGGCCCAAAAGAACATAAAAAACTTTCAGAGGAGAAACATCACACAATATCTCATCTTTGAAGGGCTTGATGTCATACAATAGTCGACACTGTTGGCTGACGTGGAGATCACTTCCTTGGTAGAGACATCCAATGGTGTAGGGTTGTGGGTGCGGCATTGTCGGTAGGGATAGCCGCTTGATGACCTCTGCTGAGATGAGGTTCTTCTGGATACCGCTATCAACAATGAAGTGCAATGGGGTGCCTTTTACCCACATTTGTCAATGGAAGAGGTGATCTCCTTCTTCTGGCTCATCTAGTTCACTAGGCTGGAGCTTGGTGGTAGCAACGATGGCACTAGGTTCCGCACCAATTATCCCTCTTCCCCTTTATAGTTCTGAATCTGAGTCAGAACCCACATATGATTCAGAGGCTTTCACTTCGACCACCAACGACTGCTTTGAGCGATAGTCAATAATGTTATTCCAAGGGCTCTTATGGAAGTTGTGCCACTTCTTGATGTCTTTCTTTGTCTTTTCGATGTACTTCTTTTCTTACAGCTTGGACTAGTTGTCCTGATACTATCCATGTTTTCTATGTCCTTTGTTTTGTGGGTTGGGGCCACCCTTTCCTGGATTTTTTTGTGAGGGGTTCCCAGGCCCAAATTGTTGCGTCTTTTGTTTAAGCTTCTGCTCGATTTTGATGGCATATCGATAGGCCGTGCCCAAGGATGAGATGTCCAGAAATACCATTTCGGTCTGGATGTATCTATGCAGAGCACCATGATACTTGAGCACCAGACATCACTCTGAATATTTGATACCCAACTTGGTGTGCAAGGTATTGAATATATTTGTGAAATCAGGCACTACTTGGTCTCTTTCTTGCCGCAGTGTGGTCCATTTGGTATACAAGTCGTCATAACTTTTGACAAGGTAGTATTGTTCCTTGATAGCATCCCTAAAGGATTCCTAGGTGTCCATGACTATAAATAATGAGGGTTCCTCTGTTTCCTTTTGCTC
This sequence comes from Picea engelmannii, assembly GCA_009831015.1. Classification (NCBI taxonomy): domain Eukaryota; kingdom Viridiplantae; phylum Streptophyta; class Pinopsida; order Pinales; family Pinaceae; genus Picea; species Picea engelmannii. The sequence goes on along the minus strand of ML785309.1, from coordinate 570,559 downwards.
ACAGAAAGTTACCCACCAATCTATGATATTGGGAACGACTTTGAGGAGCGCAAAACTAATATTTTCTCTATTCGAAAAGTTATGGATAGAAAAATACCCTTCTAGTAGATTCAACCACTTGTCTATAGCATCTGCGTCTATCTGAACTTCAAATATAGGAATATCGAAGTTTGTTTGTACCTTGAAGGGGGCGGTGCCCCCGCTCGAAGAAGATGCATCTCCTGTTGGTAGCCGTTGAAGGATTTGCACGAAACTATCCATCATCGCGTTCCTTTTTTGCGTGAGGGATTCCTCAAGCAACATTTTGAAAGGATCTCTTGTCTCATCATCTTTATTTGCTCCTGCCATGAGAGGTCTCTTGGGCGTGTGAGATCTTTTTTCCTCAAGAGAAACAAGCTCGAGACCCAACTCTTTGTACTACGACCTCGTTGGGGACATGCATTAAGATGACAAGGAGCAGACCGCTCTGATACCACTGATCTAGATTTTATGAGTAGAACAAAGTGACTACAGATTATTAACAGGTGCTTAACAAAAAATAATAGAGATACAATAAAACTGGTTTTCTATTCAATAAGGAAATAAGCTGAAACTGTAAAATGCAATGGAAAACAAGCTTGCTGGAATGGTGGCGGCTTATCTCTGAGAAGATATGTGATGACTGCGCTCATTCGCAAGAAGATGATTGCAATGAGGCTCTAAAGGAATTTTTACAATAAACAAGAATGACAAAATCCCTAGACATCCAAAAACCTAGCCATAGGAGATGAAGTGCCAAAAGTCATGTGGGCCCCGTTTGGGTAAGTTAGTACATCAACTTCCCAGAGTCATAACTTTTGCATACGATCTTCGTTTTAGGCGCATGGTAGCCCATTGGAAAGGTATCATCGAGGAGATTCATTTTGGGGGAATTTACAAAGGAACAATAATTAAACTCCCCTTTTTTCCAAAAAATGTCGTTTAGGGCCTCAAAATGGCTCCGAAAGTTTCAGGACCCAAAAAACTGCTAAAAATAGTAAATTACTAAAATTGCCAGAAAATTATTTTAAGCCAATTGGCAAAGGTGGGTGGCCACCAATATCCACCTAGATCAATGTAGGACCACAACATTTAGATAAATTGAAGAGCCCTTCAGACGTCCAAAAACATGGACCAACTGAGAGTAATGTGGGAAGAAGTTATTCCAAGAAAAGGCATTGAGATGCTAAGAGAAGCATAACTAGTGGAGACACTTACACAGATTCATCTAGTGAGAATACAACTACAAAGGAACTATGTAGCAATGAAACTATTTCAAGTGTTCCTAAGAAGAAGAAGAGACACTCACAGAGTTCTCTGAGAAAAGAGTTCAAAAAGGATAAACCATCTACTTTCGATGGAGAAATCAAGAAAGGAGAATAATTTGAGGCTTGGTTATTGGGTTTAAGAAAGTATTTTCGAGTACACAATTACTCAAAAAATATAAAGGAAAGGGTATCCATTTTCAATCTGAATGGAGGAGATTCCATATGGTGGGAGGACCTCAAGGAAGTTAAAGGATTGAAGTAAATAAAGTTGATCTGGAAATAGTTTGAAAAATATTTCAGGAAGTCATACCTATTGATAAAGTATTATGATGATAAGATTAATGAGTTCCATGAACACAAGTTGGGGAAACTTACCATAGATTCTTATGCCAAGAGGTTCTTAAATTTGTTGAGGTATGTGCCTTACCTCAAGGATGAGAAGGAAATAATACAACACTTCCTTAGTGGCTTACCATAGTTCTATTAGGATAGTATTGAGTTTGATGAGCCTAATACCTTGGGGGATACCATTAGAAAGGATAAGTGTTTTTATGACCAATCCAATCATAGGAAGGATCATTTTAAGTATTGGAAGAGAAAGGATAACCATTTATTTTAGAGGAATGGATTTAAACCATCCCAATATAAGAATATGAAGAAAGGTTCTTAGTTCGGTCACTCGAGAAAAAGTATGTACCAACAAAAATTCCCATCTCAGAGTTGGAATATGCTAGTAGAGAAGGCAAGAGAGAAAGTAGAGGAGAAAAAGAAAGGACCTCTATAGTGTTGAAGTTGTGGAGAGGCACATATTTTGAGACATTTCCCTCATAGGCAGCATGAAAAAAGAAGGGTTTACCATCTTCGGGAGGCTAGTATAGTCAATGATGTGGCCAAGAATGTGTTGAGGATATATGCAATTGTTGAGAATCAGAAAGAAAACCACAAAGATTTTTTGGTGGAGTTGGAAGGTATAATTTCTAACCAATGTATTTCTATTTTTATTGACTCTGTTTCTAACCTTAGATATGTTTCACCTCAATTTGTTGAAGCATGTGCCTTACAGAGAAAGAAGCATGCAAAATCATGGTTCGTTCAATTAGTCACATGAACTAAGAGAAAGGTAACAAAGGTAGTAGAGGCATGCCCATTATAAATGAGTGGAATTAACACACAAGAATCCATAAACAACATACCCTTAGGATGTGTTGACAGGCGAAAACGAACGCTCGCCAACTGGAAGAATGGATCCGGTCCGGGGTTGTCTAAATAACCCAAGTCGTTTGGGATGACCCACCCTTACGGGTTTAGCAGCTCCATTGGCCGATCTAAGTCCTAGGAAAACGAATGAAAACTATACTAAAGGAACTAATATAAATGAAAATAACAATTAAAACAAACTAATAAACAAACCTGAACTAAGTATATTCAGTCTATTATCTATGCTATACAACAATAATTCTATAAAAATTAATATTCAATTATCAACAGAGTTAGAACCAATTACAAATATACAATATTTACAGATTACAGATTTAAATGAAAACTTGCAAAAATCATTTGTAAACTGTCCTAAGACAGTGAAACTATTGTTTTTTTATTTTTATAATTTTATGAGAAATAAATAAACTGAAAACTATCTAAGCATAATCAACTAAGAATCTACACTATATATATATATATATATATATATATATATATATATATAAACTACTTAAATAACACTAATAACTAACCTGTGATAACGCTTTCCAATTTGTCCCGTGTAAAGAATCCAGTTCAGTTGTTCGATGGGAGGAAACCCGCACTAGATTCTCTGCAAGCCTCTTGTAAACAGGAAGCAGTGATGCTCTTTTGAATATCAATAACAGAACAAACAAGACATAAAATTGACAACAATCTTATGATTTACAAATCGTCACAATTAGATAAATTTGTGTGCAAAGATTTGTACCAAATGATTCATTTAATGAAGAAGGGAAATATTTAATTCCTTAAATTGAAACAAAGTAATTGCTGTATTTTTTAAAATAAGAGAGATCAGATATGGATAACACATTAACCAAGTCACATCAACCTACAATGAATTACGATAGCTAAAGTAGTCTATAATCGACTGCAAACTGATATGAATAAAACTTGAAACAAAAGTTTGATATATTGAAAGCTAAAGATGTTACAAGACATCAACTTTCATCCTAGTCTGTATCATAAATCCATAGTCTGGTTCTCCCAACAGTGATAATGATGGGTCAATACAAAAAAATAACAAGTATTTAAAGACCTCCCACAGGGTAAAACATCCCTGTGGGAATTATCAATAACAGTTTACAAAAAATCTGGGGATAATCTCCCAAGTTTCTATTCCTGACTAAAGCTAACAACCTATAACACAACTATATCTAAAGTATCTCCTAACTGCCACAACATGCCCAATTGATCATTGAAATTCGTATGCACCTGAAAAGTGGACAAGAATAGACAAGTTTAGAAGATATTTTATTAATAAAATTAACAAAAATCTAATTTTTAAGACTAGCTACAGAATCTTGTGATTCTGTAGCTGGTCTAATTTGAGCATAGAATCATTTTAAAATCAATCCAAAACTTAAAGAATTATATTCAAGCTATTAAACAAATATTTAATTGCTAATTGGAAACCAAACGAATCATTCAAATCAAAACTTCTATGCTAATTGAAACAAACAAAATCATGGTCAACTGAATGGTAACATAGATACATGCACTCTGTTCAACATTTGTTATCACCAACTCGGGGTAAACAAAATCGCTTAGATAATTCAAACGCAATGAAATCATTTTCATGAATCAATTTTAATCGACACAAACTATAACCAGTTAAATATATCATTCATGCAATAGTTTATGTCGCCTCATCCATTAACAAAATCGTTTTCGAATAAAAAATGAAACTAACAGGATCACCATTTTTTCTTAATGTAAAACTAATAGAACTACCTCGAATCAATCTTTAATGCATATGCAAACGATCATTGCTAATCGAGGTCATACAGTATCGTTTCAGGTTCAACCAAAAGAAATGAATCAAACCAATTTGGGACCGACACAATCGTTATGCAAAATCGTATTTACCAAACAAATCTTGTGTACAGGTCGAATGCAATCCAAAACGAAAATATTGATTCAATACAAAATAGAATCGTTCCTAGTAAATAGAAGTCAACATGATTGTTTTGAATATATTAGAAACAAAGAAAAATAATTGAAATCAAACCCAAATGATTATCCTAATTCAAGCATACAGTATTTGTTTCAAAGCAAACCAATCAGAATAAAAAACAACTCAATCGCTTATACTAATCTGAGCACAATAGAATCGCATAACCAAATTATAGCTATGTTTTAATTTTAGCAAAACGAATCTACTGTACATGATCCACAACAAAATAGAATCAATTTGTATCTATTAAAGCGAACAGAGCTAATCGAAAACAAAACCCAATTCGTTATATTAATTCAAGCAAACTCAAAAAACAAAATTCATATGGAAATACATACCCGGGCAATCAGAAAACAACTCGGTCATGATAATTTTTAATTTACAAAGGCTGTTGCTACTTCGACGTTTCTGAAGACAATCGAGCCGGTGGTTTTTTGTTTCTTAATGTTGGCTTGAAGCCTGTCGTTCTCCTTTGCCAGCACTGTCACCCGTTCCTCTAACGATTTGATCTTTGATTGCAAGAGGGGAACGTCGGTGTAATAACGCTCTAGCCAAGCATTACATTGGATACATGGTGATTGATCGGGTTTTGGTATCACCAGCAAGGGTTTGTTCAAGTTACCAGGGGTTTTGTTGTGCAGCTTGATTCCCGGGTAGTTTGGGTCATTTTTTAGGCACGGGGGTAAGTTAGAGACATAGTCATAGGGTTCCTTAGAGCATAGGCCATGGGAATAGGGGTATTCCTCAGCTAGGAAATGCTCAATATCGGAGTCTGAGTCCTCGCTCAACACTATTGGTTTTTGATCGACGTTTTGCTTGGGCTTGTTCCGGGCAAATCTTGATATCAATCGAGCATTTTTCTTCCCCTTTCTGTCGACAGTTGTATTACTTCTGTCTTTCTTCCTTCCAGGTATTTTGACGGCCTTAATATCATCCTTAGCACATGGATTGGCCATGGCATCGGGTAGGTCCAAGTCGGGGCAAACTGAGGGTTTGACAGGGGGTAGAAGGATATGAAGTGGCACGGCTGGTCCAAACAAAGTCTCACTGACCACAACCTTGTCAATTTGGACAGACTCGGGGGTGGCAAAGCCATTCCTAAATAGGAAGGTTTGCCAGCTATCACCATGAAGGCTCAAATGGTGGACGATAAGGACTTTGATCAAACCGTGATGGAAAAGGCTGCTATCAACGTTCTCACATTTGAATCTTTTAGACATCTTGTAAAGACTACGCAAGAGGTAATGTGGCATGTTCAAAGGATAACCTATAAAATTCATCAATAATCGGAGGTGATACAGAAATACCAAGCCATACCGGCCTTCACAGGTCACAAACTGTTTAACAATCACCAAAAGATCGTGCCACCTGGGTTTGAGGGTAGTGATAGGCATACCTTTATCACTGGAAACAATCTTTCTTGATGTGAATAGTAATGGCCACGACACCTCATCTACTTTGGAATTTTTAAACCACCTTTCCCCCATGGCTGCCAGTCCCGTAGCTGAGCTTATAAATTCCTCATTGAGCTCGAGTTGTATGTCCCCGATATTAGCCCTGTGACCGTCGAAGGTGAGGGCGAATTGTTGGGCAACCAAAAGGTTAAAACCCTTGAACCTCTGTATAAACACCAGCCAACCACCAATTTCTAAATCCTTATGGGCATTATCGAATAGCAACAGAGTTTGGCTATCATTTGGCTCTATGTGCACCACCAGTGCCATAGACAGGAGCACACGGTGAGCTGGGTGAATGGGCAAGGGTTTGAACAGTGGTATACATAGGGTCGATATGCTCACAGGCTTACTCGAAAACTAACAGAGGTGGCCCAGGATAGGGGGAAAGGCATTAATGACCGAATGTGCGAAGGTGGTGGAGCTAGATCAGCCCATGCAAAACAATGATTTCCCACAGTACAACCGACGACGCATATAGCGATTCAAATCGCTATTGCATATGTTTAAAACCATGCCATTAAAACAATCAATGAAATCCATGGTAAGTCAAACAAACATTTGTGCAAGCAATAGTATTAGCATAGTTTTAAAACCAAATTCGAAATCAACACCAAGGGTTCGATCATATCAAATATGCGTTGTGTGGTATGATTGCGCCAAGGGTCTAATCCATAATGTCAATGAGTTTTCATGAAACCAATGTGCCAACGAATTTGATCAAAGTAGATCAAACCACCAATAAATCAATGATTGAATCACAATGCTTAGGAAATCATCACAGTCTCATAAAAATTGAAATCATATTAACAGCAAAAATGCCAAATGAGTAAAGAATCTTGGGGTCTTGCCCACTGTATAACCATAGTTAAATTGGAAACGCAATGAACATATAGACAAGAGTGACCATAAAAATCCAGTGACGATTTTAATATGACTTCGAAATCAAATTTTTCACGCTTGTAGTCGTGAAAACAAGAACAAGGACAGGTGTGCAAATGCGCGAAATAATGGTGTTATTTTATCCAAGGATTGCGACGCAAATCAAGGGTTGCAAAACACTAGTGTAGGAAGCTTATAAGGATAGGATAAGGATAAAAATGTTGATTGGATGCCAACAATGGAGACACACTGGTAGAAGCAGTTATCTCTACCAAAAGAACAAATTCAGATTATGATAATGAGAAAAATTCTAACTCAAAAATAACAACCAGAAAATCGTTAAAACATCATCATTAATTGAATATTCCAGCAGTGTTTAAAGGACGAAAACTGATAACAGTCTTAAGATAAGCGAGCCCGGATATTAAAGATAAAATCCCCAATACTGTTGACAGAGCCACTGCTACCAGCAGGCGTCCATAGCCTCGACAGGGTTTCCATTTAACCCACTCTGATATCCGTATCCTGCCAAGAAGTTCCAGATCAAAATAAAGGACATTTTAAGGTCAAGTTTCATATTTGCAAATTTTCATATACCCGACATTGCTTCGCTGCCAATGGGCCTGTTCAGTACCCTGACGAAGTTGTCTTGGTGTCATGCATGCATTTACCCGCTGCCAGCAGACCTGTTCAGCATTCCGGCAGGTTTACAAGCACTTCCCACAGCTCTTTTAATGATTTATTTTGTTTTTCAATGATATATAATTGAGCGGGGTGACGCTGAAAATGATGATATTTTAGCATATTTTTTTTACAGACCTCAACAAAATTTTTAGAACTGTCCTTCATTAAGATCCAGAGATGGCTTATTTATAGAACCGACTTTCTAAGGCAGGGAGACATCTTCTGAGTCATTCCCTTAAGGAAAAGGGACAGCGTAAGAAGATAATAGATGATCGCGACAGGCTTTACTCATAGATCAAAATCAATTAACTTATTTCAAACAACAGTCTTTGCCAACACAGATGTAAATTTCATAAGTATACAATTGATGTTTACACAATTTTTCAACAGTCATTTCAGTGAAAGAATTTTTTGTTTTCTTTGTCCAAATAGCTCAGCATGCAGGTATGTGTATTTCCAAAAACAAAAACTGATAAGCGCAAATGAGAAATCAAAACCAAAACAACAAAGAAAAGAAAACAAAAGAAAAATATGTACACGGTATACAAAGAGTTGTCATCAAGCAAAATATCTTTTCAGAGCTTAGCCATTCACCGGATAGGTGTCAGGCTGCCCTTCTAGATTCTGCAATCGAAAAGAGCTGGGACCCAATTTCTCAGTAATTAAAAATGGTCCAAGCCATAAGTTTTGAAATTTCGTGTGCTCTCCCTTTCCCTCATGCGGTTTGTCCCACTTCAAGACGAGGTCACCTACTTCAAAGTTCCTATCAGAGGCAGAGTTAGAATCGAACCAACTTTTGACCACTAGTTGATGCTGATCTAACTTACGTTTAGCTTGAGCTCTTACCTCTTCTAGTTTCATTAAAGCGTTAATTTGGTTTTCCAAAGGGGGACAGTCTTCTTCTTGTATTTTCTGTGATAGCTGAAGTGAAGGGAGAAGAATGTGTGGTGGCAGAATTGCTTCTCTGCCATAAACGAGAAAAAAGGGGGAGTTACCTACAATAGTTTTTGGTGTTACCCTATTAGCCCAGATCGCGTTTAACAGTGCATTATGCCAGTTTTTGTGATTTTCAGCCACCGTCCTCTTGATGATTTTAATCAGATTCTTATTTGTTGACTCTTTGTTAAGGTCCTAACGTGCACATAGGTAGATCAATGTATTTGGATGTAATAAAGGTCAATATTAATAAGACCTTTCAATAAAATAGAATAAGGCGGATGTAAGAAGACCTAATAGAAGCTTCTGCTTCTAGAAGGATCTTCCTCTAGATGCTTCTTTTT
>ML785309.1:532045-556136 GCA_009831015.1 Picea engelmannii | reverse complement strand
CCTTTCAATAAAATAGAATAAGGCGGATGTAAGAAGACCTAATAGAAGCTTCCGCTTCTAGAAGGATCTTCCTCTAGATGCTTCTTTTTAGTATAAATAGGAGTCGAGGGTATGGGAACCCTAGCTTGGATATTATTGTAACAAAGTGTTGCTCGATTGGAGTTTGCCCCCTCGAAGAGGCCTGTGAACATTGCTATCTGATTCAAAGTGTTATTTCTATTGCTATTTCATATATCATTTCTGTGTATTGTGAAGATTATGCTGGATATTTTACTGTTATTCTGTCATTTCTAGCATTTCGTTTTTGTTCTGCATATTTTATATATCTGGTATCTTGCACTCTTCCAATCCATTTCCCTGGCGGTAATACCTAGCATAATACTTCAATTTAATTCCTTTTTCTAAAGCGAACTCGCTCATCTCAAGAGACGAAAAATAAGAAGCGTCGTCGAATACTAAACAGTCAGGGATACCAAAACGAGTGATAATATTCGAATTTAGAAAGGCAATTACCTGATTGGTATTTACAGTTCTTAATGCGGTAGATTCAGACCACCGAGTAAAGTAATCTATGGCTATTATGATAAACTTATGCTACTGAGAGGATGGCGGATTGATTGGACCTATAATATCAAGGCCCCACTGCTGAAAAGGAGAGTCTACTGAAACGGATTGCAAAGGAAAGGATGGTTTTTGTAACCGCCTTGATGCTTTTTGAAAAATAATACACTTGAGACACAAGGCATAGGCGTCTCTAAAAAGTGTGGGCCAGTAATAACCAGCTCTCAAAACTTTATGGGCAGTGGTGTCACCACCAAAATTCCCACCAGCTTCTCCTGCGTGCAATTCTAGTAAGACTTTTTCTGCTTCGTCTTTCTCAAGACAACGCATCAGTACACCATCAAAATTTTGACGAAACAAAATACCATTACCCAAATGAAAGGAGGCAGAATTTAATATCAACACTCTTCTTTTAGTGGGATCCAGGTGACGGGGGTCTGACCCATGTTCGAGACAGAATTTTATATCGTCATACCAAGGACTGACAGAGTTCTGTGCACAACAGATTACATTTTGATCGTGTTGTCCTAGGTTTGACCTATGATTTTCTTCTTGCTGTCCTGTTGCTGAATCAACAACTAAATTGCATAACCCTTAGCCTCTCACTATCTGAGCTGGGGTAATTTCTATGTTGTACTCTTGCAAGGAAATAACCCAGTTCGCCCTTTTTTCGCCTAACTCTTTCTGCACTAACAGGTTCCTGACGGCTGGGTAAGGGACAATAACTTTCGTCCTAGATTTCAAAAGATAAGACTGGAAATGCTTAATTGCTTTGAAAACAGTGTAGGCTTGTTGATCTACCGCTGGGTAATTAAGTTCAGCGCCTTTGAAAGCAGAGCTCATAAAGGCAATGGGTACTTCATTGTTTTCAGTGTTCTTTTGAGTAAGAACGACAGCGTAGGAACGGTCAGAAGCAAAAGTGTAGAGCGTGAAGTCTCGGGAAAAGTCTGGGCTCATGAGAGAAGGAGTATCTATTATGGCATTTTTAATTGCATTAAACACTTGGTTTTCTAAGGGTCCCCAATGATACTGTGTGTCTTTCTTAATTAAGTTCTGTAAAGGTCTAACCATTTCGGAGAAACTGGGGACGAATCTCCTAACAAAGTGTATCTGGCCTAGGAAATACTGCCTAAACTTTTTGGATGTAGGAAGGGGGAGTTTCGAGATGACTTGCATCCTTTCGGGGTTGATAATCATCCCTTTGCTTGACACAATAAATCCTAAGAGTTTACCTTGTTCTACTGCGGAGATGGATTTTTTAGGATTCAAGGAAATGCCGTATTTACGACATCGTTGTAGAACAACTCTTAAATGATCTAGATGATCAGTTTTGTTTTTTGAAAATACAATAACATCATCTAAGTAAACTACGATGGATTGATTGATTAAGCCTCGGAAAGCGATGTCCATCACTCTCTGAAAAGTGGCACCAACATTAATCAATCCAAAGGGCATTTTCCTGTAAGCATAGGTGCCCTATGGAGTGCGGAAGGTAGTTTTAAGTTGGTCTGGAGGAGACATCAAGACTTGGTTGTACCCCGAGAAACCATCCAATAAGGATAGTCTTTCAGAACCAGATACCTGTTGAAGGATCTGTTCCATGGGTGGGACAGGGTAGTTGTCTTTGTCAGACGCTCTATTAAGGTTTCAGAAATCGACGCAAAGTCGGATTTCTCCACTTTTCTTCCGAACAGGGACAAGGTTAGAAACCCATTGAGTGTGCCCAACTGGGAAAATTATCCTAGCATTCAAGAGTTTATTCAATTCTTTTTTGACGATCGGTTCGAGCTTAGGGTGCATTTTCCTTAATTTTTGTTGAAAGGGTGAGGTTTGGGGTTTCATTGGAATGACATGTTGTATGATGTTAGGGTCGAAAGTTTTAAGGTCATCATACGTCCATGCAAAAGCATCTTTAAATTATTTGAACAATTTAATAAATGCATCTTTTTCTTGTTGAGAACACCTTACCCCTAAATTAATGCACGGTGGATTGTCATTAGTTCCTAAGTTTACTTTTTCATACAATAACAAGGAACTATTGGTTTTATAGTTGATCGTTTTTTTGAATTTATCTTGAAGATCGTAAAATTTCTTTAATCTAACTACAGATTTAGGGATCGAATTTACCATGCCTGATGAAGATTCAAGAGTTCTTGGATCTGGTATTACAGTGAAATCGCGCAAATTGTCGTCGTGCGTACATTCGTCGATCACCGCACCTTGAAAAGTTTCTTCCATATGCAAGAAGCTAATAATCTGTTGATCATCGTCGAAGACTCTCCAGTTCGTTATGTTGTCGGGAACGGATGGCCTGAACAACAGTTCGACGGAGAATGCGTCCGGGGACAAGCCTTCTGCAGGAAAGAGTTTAGAAGCTACGTTAGCTAATAGATCAGCTTCAGAATTATTCAATCTAGGAATAGAATTTATATTGAAAGAAGAAAACTTATTCATTAAATTCCATACCTCGGATTGGTAGCTTTTAAGATGCGGAGACAGACAGTGGATAGAATCTCTTACCTGTCTAACCACGATTTCAGAATCGCCAAAGACAGTCAAGTTTTGAATGTTCATATCTACAGCTTTTCTGAGACCCTGCAGTAAAGCCTCATATTCTGTTGTGTTATTAGTACATTCAAATTCTAGCCTGCATGCAATCAGAGTTTTGTTACCTGGCGGATCGATAATAACGCAGCCTGCACCAGCTCCTTCTTTGGATGTTGACCCGTCAAAATAAAGAGACCAAATTTGATTTTTATCGGGTGTATGAGACCACTGTGAAGAGGCTGATGGCTACACATATGCTATAATCTCGGATTGTTGTTCTGGGTTGGTGATAGCTAAAGTCTCGACCATGAAATTGCCGAAAAAGGTATCCATCCCTTGTATTTTGGGTGAATCGGTAGAAGGTGTAAATGGTTCGTTGGGATCATTCAAATCTGTGACCGTGAACTTAAGGTAGCGTTCACGATTTACCTTGATCTTGTTGGGCTTGCCGTTCTCGGGAAGCCACAGGTGGGACCAATCTGTCGCGAAATAGCCGTGTAGTTTCTCCGACCAGTCCCTTCTTAAAAATAGACCATACACTTCTGGAATGTCCACAACAATAATATCAATGACTTGATGAACTTTGGGGTTAGACGATAATCTTATAAGCACATTTCTTAATTCGCCTACAACTTTAACACTAGTTCGATCAAGCTATATAATTTTTAAAGTGGATGGTTCAACTTCAGCGTTAATCTTCTGACACACAGACCATGGCATCGCATTGGATGACGCCCCGTAGTCTACCATACAATTGTGCACGTTTCTATTAAAGATTTTGAAAGTTAACAAAAATGGAGGTACATTTCTGCGAGTACTAAGTGTGGAAGCCTGTGGTTTTTTACTCGCAGTTTCTAAAGATAACTTATCTACATTATTTACAGGAAGGCTTCCTTTATCTTGAGGATCAGGATTGTTCTTAGTGGAAGTCTTCTGAGGAACTTTGTTCTGTACAACCTTGTTACTACTTGAATTACCATTTTTTCCATTCTCTATGATATTCTGTAACATCTTTTGTAACAAAAATGGAAATTTTAATAACTCATAAACAGAAATGTTAGCCCTTAAATTTTTAAGATCTTCAACTAAATCATAATCTAAGTTGGGGTTTACATGACTCTGTTTAGTCTCAGCTGGTTTAGATTGCTTTGGGGGCAAAGTTGTAGTGTTTTCGGAAGAAGGTTTGTTTGTCGTCTTACTCCTAGTATTATAAGGATGAATCGTCTCGAACTTAGATTGAAAGATGCTATCCGAGAAGTGTCCAAAAAAAATTGGAGAAGACTCTTCTTCTTGAACTGTCTCTTGTTCGACAACCTCCTCAGGAATCTCAGCAGGTATCAAGTTATCCTGGGCTTCTAGAATTGTTTGAAGGGCGTATTGCAGACTTTCTAGATTAAGGCCCTCAGTAGTCGAATTGGGTCGGTTGGTGGGAAAAGGCTTCCTGAACGGAAGTTTGTAGGGACATTTGCTCGAGGAATCTTCTTCGGCCATCCTTTTCAAATCTATAACTTGATTTGATAGTTTTTGAACGACTTTAGTTAAGTTTTCTAAATCCGAGCTTTCAGGTTGTGCTTTGTTTTGAGAAGGTCTAGGGAGGATTTCGATCTTCTTTTTGGAAGATGAACTAGTCTCTGTTTCGTTTCTAGTAGTGTCTTTTTAAACTAAGGATGTCTTTTTCGATCTAGTTGGCCTCTTCGAAGGCCTCTAACAATGTGGCTTTCTTAAATTGTTTAACCCAAATGGATATACTTTGATGTAAGGCTTTAGTATAGTATGCTATGATAAGATTCTCGGCAGGCATGGAATCTGTAGGGATCCGGTTTTTAAGTGTTAAGAATTTTGATTAAAGTCTTTAATTTTCTCTTTTGGGTTCATTTTTAAGCTAGAAAGCTCCATTATTAGGACTTCCAGAGACTTGTCATCTCCGAACTTTTCCAAAAAGCATGACTCGAACTTTTCCCAAGACACGATGGTATGGGGTTGTTGGGCAAAGTACCATGTAGATGCATTGCACTCGAAAGTATAGCGGAACAACCTATAGACTACATCTTCATGCTCGACATTACGGAGTCTAATGGCTAACATAAACTTTTTAATGTGTTCTTCAACGATCTGTTTAGAGTCAGGATCAAACTTTGGAAGCCACTTCTCCGGATGTTTGGGTAAGGGATGTTGATCTCCAGGTATGGCTACCGCATCCTGGTCGAGCCATGGTCTAGCAGGATTGTTCTGGTTGGCCATTGGTGTAAGTGGTGTGGAAGGCTGAGAAGGGGAACTGCCTTCGTTAGAAGAGTCTCCTCCAGAAGAAGAAGGGGATGAAGGAGGTGGTGAGGGTGGTATTCCAGATCCTCCTACAGCAGGAGTGAGGATTGGATCTGTAGGGTTCACAGTGAGGTTAGTTCCTTCGAGTTGTTCTCTGATATCAGAGAAATCTAAAGGTTGGTCCAATGGTCTATTTGGTTGCCTAAAACGGGCTAAGGCACTATGTGTTCTTATGAGATATTGGCGGACAATCTCTTGTATGTCACCACCTATAGGTTTTGGGGTTGTTGGTTCGACTGTGATCCTTGGATCGTTGTTTGATGTGGTTGTTGTTTGAGGGGGAATGTTGTCATTCAAATGAATTCTTGTCACTATAGGTGAGCGATTAGGTGGTGGAGGAGTCTTATGACCGCCTCATGCCATTAATAAATTTCAGGCCCTCCTTCTAGTGCCATTTGTTGACGAGCAAAAAAGAACACTCGCCAACTAGAAGAATGGATCCGGTCTGGAGTTGTCTAAATAACCCAAGCCGTTTGGGGTGACCCACCCTAACGGGTTTAGCAACTCCATTGGCCGATCTAAGTCCTAGGAAAACGAAAGAAAACTATACTAAAGGAACTAATATAAATGAAAATAACAATTAAAACTAACTAACAAACAAACCTGAACTAAGTATATTCAGTCTATTATCTATGCTATACAACAATAATTCTATAAAAATTAATATTCAATTATCAACAGAGTTAGAACCAATTAAAAATATACAATATTTACAGATTACAGATTTAAATGAAAACCTGCAAAAATCATTTGTAAACTATCCTAAGACAACGAAACTATTGTTTTTTTTATTTTTATAATTTTATGAGAGAGAAATAAACTGAAAACTGTCTAAGCATAAGAAACTAAGAATCTACACTATATATATATATCTAAACTACTTAAATAACACTAATAACTAACCTGTGATAACGCTTTCCAATTTGTCCTGTGTAAAGAATCCAGTTCAGTTGTTCGATGGGAGGAAACCCGCACCAGATTCTCTGCAAGCCTCTTGTAAACAGGAAGCAGTGATGCTCTTTTGAATATCAATAACAGAACAAACAAGACATAAAATTGACAACAATATTATGATTTACAAATCGTCACAATTAGATAAATCTGTGTGCAAAGATTTATACCAAATTATTCATTTAATGAAGAAGGGAAATCTTTAATTCCTTAAATTGAAACAAAGTAATTGCTGTATTTTTTAAAATAAGAGATATTAGGTATGGATAACACATTAACCAAGTAACATCAACCTACAATGAATTACAATATCTAAAGTAGTCTATAATCAACTGCAAACTGATATGAATAAAACTTGAAACAAAAGTTTGATATATTGAAAGCTAAAGTTGTTACAAGACATCAACTTTCATCCCAGTCTGTATCATAAATCCATAGTCTGGTTCTCCCAACAGTGATGATGATGGGTCAATACAAAAAAATAACAAGTATTTAAAGACCTCCCACAAGGTAAAACATCCCTGTGGGAATTATCAATAACAGTTTACAAAAAATCTGGGGATAATCTCCCAAGTTTCTATTCCTAACTAAAGCTAACAACCTATAACACAACTATATCTAAATTATCTACTAACTACCACAGCATGCCCAATTGATCATTGAAATTCATATGCACCTGAAAAGTGGACAAGAATAGACAAGTTTAGAAGATATTTTATTAATAAAATTAACAAAAATCTAATTTTTAAGACTAGCTACAGAATCTTGCGATTCTGTAGCTGGTCTAATTTGAGCATAGAATCATTTTAAAATCAATCCAAAACTTAAAGAATTATATTCAAACTATTAAACAAATATTTAATTGCTAATTGGAAACCAAACGAATCATTCAAATCAAAACTTCTATGCTAATTGAAACAAACGAAATCGTGGTCAACTGAATGGTAACAGAGATACATGCACTATGTTCAACATTTGTTATCACCAACTCGGGGTAAACAAAATCGCTTAGATAATTCGAACGCAATGAAATCATTTTCATGAACCAATTTTAATCGACACAAACTGTAACCGGTTAAACAAATCATTCATGCAATAGTTTATGTCGCCTCAGCCATTAACAAAATCGTTTTCGAATAAAAAACGAAACTAACAGGATCATCATTTTTTCTTAATGTAAAAATAATAGAACTACCTCAAATCAATCTTTAATGCATATGAAAACGATCATTGCTAATCAAGGTCATACAATATCGTTTCAGGTTCAACCAAAAGAAATGAATCAAACCAATTTGGGACCGACACAATCATTATGCAAAATCGTATTTACCAAACAAATCTTGTGTACAGGTCGAATGCAATCCAAAACGAAAATATTGATTCAATACAAAAAATAATCGTTCCTAGTAAATCGAAGTCAACAGAATTGTTTTGAATATATTAGAAACAAACAAAACTAATCGAAATCAAACCCAAATGATTATCTTAATTCAAGCGTACAGTATTTGTTTCAAAGCAAACCAATCAGAATAAAAAACAACTCAATCACTTATACTAATCTGAGCACAATAGAATCGCATAACCAAATTATAGCTATGTTTTAATTTTAGCAAAACGAATCTACTGTACATGATCCACAACAAAACAGAATCAATTTGTATCTATTAAAGCGAATAGAGCTAATCGAAAACAAAACCCAATTCGTTATATTAATTCAAGCAAACTCAAAAAACAAAATTCATATGCAAATACATACCCGGGCAATCAAAAAACAACTCGGTCATGACAATTTTGAATTTACAAAGGCCATTGTTGCTTCGACGTTTCTGAAGACAATCGAGCCAGTGGTTTTTTGTTTCTTATTGTTGGCTTGAAGCCTATCGTTCTCCTTTGCCAGCGCTGTCACCCGTTCCTCTAACGATTTGATCTTTGATTGCAACAAGGGAACGTCGGTGTAATAACGCTCTAGCCAAGCATTACATTGGATACATGGTGATTGATTGGGTTTTGGTATCACCGACGAGGGTTTGTTCAAGTTACCAGGGGTTTCCTTGTGCAGCTTGATTCCCGGGTAGTTTGGGTCATTTTTGAGGCACGGGGTTAAGTTAGAGACATAGTCATAGGGTTCCTTAGAGCATAGGCCATGGGAATAGGGGTATTCCTCAGCTAGGAAATGCTCAATATCGGATTCTGAGTCCTTGCTCAACACTATTGGCTTTTGATGGACGTTTTGCTTGGGCTTGTTCCGGTCAAATCTTGATATCAATAGAGCATTTTTCTTCCCCTTTCTGTCGACAGTAGTATTACTTCTATCTTTCTTCCTTCCAAGTCTTTTGACGGCCTTAATATCATCCTTATCACATGGATTAGCCATGGCATCAGGTAGGTCCAAGTCAGGGCAAACTGAGGGTTTGACAGGGGGTAGAAGGATATGAAGTGGCACAGCTGGTCCAGCCAAAGTCTCACTGACCACAACCTTGTAAATTTGGATAGACTTGGGGGTGGAAAAGCCATTCCTAGATAGGAAGGCTTGCCAGCTATCACCATGAAGGCTCAAATGGTGGACGATAAGGACTTTGATCAAACCGTGATGGAAAAGGCTGCTATCATCCTTCTCACGTTTGAATCTTTTAGACATCTTTTAAAGACTACGCAAGAGGTAATGCGGCATGTTCAAAGGATAGCCTATAAAATTCATCAATAACTGGAGGTGATACAGAAATACCAAGCCATACCGGCCTTCACAGGTCACAAACTGTTTAACAATCACCAAACGATCGTGCCACTTGGGTTTGAGGGTAGTGATAGGCATACCTTTATCACAGGAAACAATCTTTCTTGATGTGAATAGTAATGGCCACGACACCTCATCTACTTTGGAATTTTTAAACCACCTTTCCCCCGTGGCTGCCAGTCCTGTAGCTGAGCTTATAAATTCCTCATTGATCTCGAGTTGTATGTCCCCGATCTTAGCCTTGTGACCGTCGAAGGTGAGGACGAATTTTTGGGCAACCGAAAGGTTAAAACCCTCAAACCTCTGTATAAAAACCAGCCAACCACCAGTTTCTAAATCCTTACGGCCATTATCAAATAGCAATAAAGTTTGGCTACCATTTGGCTCTATGCACACCACCGGTGCCATAGACAGGAGCACACGGTGAGCTGGGTGAGCGGGAAAGGGTTTGAACAGTGGTATACGTAGGGTCGATATGCTCACAGGCTTACCCGAAAACTAACAGAGGTGACTCGGGATAGGGGGGAAGGCATTAATGATCGAATGTGTGAAGGTGGTGGAGCTAGATCATCCCATGAAAAATAGTCATTTCCCACAGTACAACCGACAACGCATACAGTGATTCAAATCTCTATTGCATATGTTAAAAACCATGCCATTAAAACAATCAATGAAATCCATGGTAAGTCAAACAAACATTTGCGCAAGCAATAGTATTAGCATAGTTTTAAAACCAAATTCGAAATCAACACCAAGGGTTCGATCATATCAAATATGCGTTGTGTGGTATGATTGCGCCAAGGGTCTAATCCATAATGTCAATGAGTTTTCATGAAACCAATGTGCCAACAAATTTGATCAAAGTAGATCAAACCACCAATAAATCAATGATTGAATCACAATCCTTAGGAAATCATCACAGTCTCATAAAAATTGAAATCATATTAACAACAAAAATGCCAAATGAGTAAAGAATCTTGGGGTCTTTCCCACTGTATAACCATAGTTAAATTGGAAATGCAATGAACATATAGACAAGAGTGACTATAACAATCCAGTGACGATTTTAATATGACTTCGAAATCAAAGTTTTCACGCTTGCAGTCGTGAAAACAAGAACAAAGACAAGTGTGCAAATGCGTGAAATAATGGTGTTATTTTATACAAGGATTGCGACACAAATCAAGGGTTGCAAAACACTAGTGTAGGCATCTTATAAGGATAGGATAAAAATGTTGATTGGCTGCCAACAGGATGATATGATGTGTTTATAGGCATGGATTAGTTAGTTGTCCATAAGGAAAGATTGAACTGCTATGAAAAGACCTTGGAATGTGCAGATGAAGAATGCAACACACGGGTGTTTCAAGGAATTCAAAATCCAATATCAATAAGGTAGATATCAGGACTGCATCTCAAGAAGTTTAGTCGCAAAGGGTGTCCCTTGTATGCAATACAAGTGCTCAATAAAATAGAGAATAAGAAGATGAATACTGAGGGTCACCCATTGTTGTGGGAATTTAAAGATGTATTCCCCAAGGAGGTACTTGGACTTCCTCCTAAGAGAGATCTCATTTTCTCAATAGATCTTGTACCAGGATCAGAACCAACATCAAAATCACCCCACAAAATGAGTACACCAGAGATAGTATATTTAAAAGTGAAATTGAAGGAGATGATGGATGGCACATTGCAATTGTGTATTGACTACCAAATTTTGAACAAGATGACCATCAAGAACAAATATCCATTGCCCAGGATTGATGATCTTTTATATCAACTCAAAGGAGCTATAGTCTTCTCTAAAATTGACTTGAGATATGGATATCACTAAGTTAGAATTAAGGATGAAGAAATCCACATGACATCTTTTAGAACACGATATGGACACTATGAGTTCATGGTGGTTCCATTCGGGCTTACCAATGCACAAACCACCTTCATGTGTTTGATGAATAGTGTTCTCAACAAGTATTTGGATATGTTTATCTAGGTATTTGTTGATGATATCCTAGTATATTCCAATACTAAGGAAGAGCATGAAGAACATCTTAATTTAGTGTCATAGGTGCTAAGATATCACTAGATATATGCCAAATATAACAAGTGTGACTTCTTTTAGAAGGAGATCCAATATTTGGGCCACACAATATTAGTAGAGGGAGTGGCAGTATATCTCAAGAAGATCAAGGCAATCATGGATTGGCTATCCCATTAAAATGTAACTGAGGTAAGATAATTTATGGGATTAGATTGATATTATAGAAGGTTTATTAAGGCATTTTACAAGATCATTCATCCCATTACCTCATTCCAAAAAAGGGATGAATTTTGTATGGTCAACAAAGTGTAAAGCCAACTTTCAACAATTGAAACATCTCTTGACCAATTCCCCTATTTTAAATATTGCAGACCCTAAGAAATATTTATTGGTTTTCACTAATACTTACAAAGAAGGACTTGGTGGAGTTCTTATGAAAGAAGGATGTGTGATATGTTATTAACCAAGGAATTTGAATGACCGTGAGCAACAATATGTCACCCATGACTTAGAGTTGGCAACGATTGTCCATGCATTGAAGATGTGGAGGTATTACCTACTTGGGAGAAGATTTTTCTTGATGACAGATCATTGTGGACTGAAATATCTATTCAATCAGCCACGATTAAATGCTATACAAGCTGGATGGATGGTGCTAATTAATGGTTTTTATTTTGGGATCAAACATATATAAGGAAAAAAAAATTGAATGGTAGATGCACTCAACTGAAGTGTGCAGACAATAAACCTAACAACAAAAAGTGTAGGTGAGTCTAACATCAAGTAGAGAATCATAACTCTCTTGCAAGAGGATGATCTTTTCAATATGGTAAAAGAAGGTTTACAACAAGAGCCAAACATGAAAAAGTATGAAGAATATTGACTTACAACAGATGAGATATTGTTATATAATAACATGTTGTGTGTACCTAATTCAATAAGGCCGAAGCACCTTGTTATGGATGAGTTTCATTAGAGGCCTTATACGGGTCATACCGGTTATCAAAAGATGATAACAACAGTGAGGCAGTTGTATTACTGGCCAAGAATGAATTAAGACATTGCAAAGTATATTGCAAAGTGCCTGGAGTGTCAACAGGTCAAAGTTGAACACAAGAACCTTCCATGACTATTACAACCATTGCAAATCCCAGAATTAAAGTGGGATAAAATCTCCATGGATTTCATCACAAGTTTTCCAAGAACAATTAAGAAACATGATGCAATCATGGTAGTGGTGGATAACTTGAGCAAGGAAGCTAACTTTATTCCAATTAAATTTACTTTTAAATCTATAGAGGTTTCTAATTTTTTTATGAAAGATATTTTCCAGTCTCTGGGTGTACCCAAGACTATTATTTCAGATAGAGATGTGAAATTCACATTGAATTTATGGAAAGGCTTGTTTGTGGGATTTGGAACACAACTAGCATTCAACACGACCTACGATCCTCAAATAGACGGTCAGACCGAGAGGGTAAATAGAGTGTTGGAAGACATGTTAAGGATGCATGCCATGCATCAACCCAAACAATGGGAGGAATATCTACCCCTGGTATAGTTTTCCTACAATAATGGCTATTAAGAATCATTGAAGATGAGCCCATTCAAGGCTCTATATGGTATAAAATGAAGATTTCCAATTAGTTGGGATAGTCCAGTGGATAGGATCATACTTGGGCTAGACCTACTAAGAGAAATGGAGAAGGAAGTGATCAAAATAAGGCATAATTTAAAAGCATCCCAAGATATACAAAAAAACTATGTAGATATCAAGAGAACCGATAAGGAGGTCAAGGTGGGAGATCATGTGTATCTCAGGGTGAAACCCAAAATGAGATACCTAAGAATGGGAACTTGTACCAAGTTAGTTCCCCACTATTGTGGACCATATGAAGTCCTATAAAGAGTGGGACCAGTGGCATATAGACTTTTCCTACCAACTACTATTATAGCTCACAATGTGTTTTGTGTGTCTTTGTTAAAGAAATATATTCATGATTATAATCATGTTATTGATTGAACTATGATACAGGTGGAACCATAGGGACAATTCTAGACTGAGCCTCAACACATCCTACATAGGAGAGAGACATTTCTCTAGAATTGGGTCGTCGTGCAGGTCAAGGTGCAATGGAAGCACTTTGGAGAAGAAGAGGCCACTTGGGAACTGGAAGATTCCATGAAAATGACATACCCATTTTTGTTTTCTATGTAAAAATTGTATATATGGTGTTAAAAACATCGAGGATGATGTTTCCTTGAGGGGGAGGGGAATGTAACAACATGTTTCCCCCCATGAATTTAATCATGTTTAAGACTTCACGTATTGTGATTAGTAAAGCATGTAATTGTGTTTATGTTAATAAAAACACTTTATAGTTGACTGAGAGGAATCCTTGTAGTACTGACCATTATACCACAAGTGGTACTGGTGAGGTGTAACTAATAATTTCTAATGAAGAAAATAGGAAGCTTTCCCAACAATTCAAACTACACCTACATTACTTGAATGCATAAACATTTCCAATGTGCCCTGGTTGTATTGGCCACAAGGAACCCATTAATGGCATTCAGATCGGGTAGTTGACCAGTTATAACTTCCATCTGAATTGGTACTTGGAAGAGTGAAGGGTTGGTTGCAGTGTCAGCCAGGAGTATGAAGAGATTTTCCCCTTCAATTCGAGAGCTTGAGCTTGGGAGCTTAATTTTGACAGAAGTCAATGGGGATCCTGAGGAGTAAGAAGAATGTTCCAACAAAGGAGAAGGAATAAGGATGAAGAGGGGAAAAATAGAATGGGTACATAGATACATAGGTGCAACATGCATAGACTATACATGGGAATACATGCACACTACACCCAAAATTCACATACACATGGGAAAAGAGAACAATCACACATAGAGATGAGTTGCAGACTCACAAATAGATGGTGATGCAAACAAGAAACATAGCTCACGCACACAACTTTGAGTAGTATAAATAAATTAGGAAGTTTCCTGAAGAAAATAGGAAGCTTTCCCAAGAATTGAATGGTCACCTTGGAACGGAGAATACCCATATCCAGACTGGAGCAAAAGAGGGCTATGATTTGGTGCTTACTAGAAAGAAACCAACACTGGTAAGGGGAGGTCCCATAGGGAATTTATAGTATAGAAGGTATTCCCTTGTGTTGAGGAAATATAGTTGGGAAGGTTCTCAATAAATTCATGGAGGCCCTAAGATCAGTGAGAAGAGGGAAACTTTTGTTGTTGCCGATGGAGTGAAGGAGGGTAACCTTGTTGATCAAATCCTTGACTTGGCAGTCAAGTGAGAGATTCCCCTAGTGGTATCATGGCCTAGCACATGGCTGGCATGTTGTGGAAAGGAAAATTGCAGCATAGCCTATGGTTGGGTGGAAAGACATTTCCCCTCGGTCAGTTGATTGGTTGGAAACATTATAGAATAGATAAGTGTTTTACCTGAAATGTCTCTTGAATGTTTATTAATGTTTGTAAAATACATTATGTTCATATAACTGGTTTAATTATGGTGAATGGTTGTTAATCCCAAGTTAAATGAAGTGATACAATATCCCCTTAATTTATTAATGAATTAACTATGATAATTTTGTGAGGAAGTCTAGTAGAGACCAATAATGTTTGTTTTTCTCTACCCTTTGAAATGGAAATCTTGTAGGATATAAAATATTCATTTGGGTGTTTGGGTAGAGTGTTTCTTGTTTTTTGGGATGAAGTGGTTTAAAATCCTGAGGAGTTGAGTTAAAACCCTTGCATGAAGGTGTCTATAAATATTAGGGAACTAATAAGTCCAGAAATGACCCTTAACCCTATTAAAATCCTTAAATTAACCCAGAAGGATGGAAAATGTTGATTTGATGGAAAGAGCAAATCCCAAACACTCATTAGATATCTAGGCTTATATATAGGTCTATCTGAAGGTGAATCCTATGGGAAAACCCAAAATGTGAAGTCATAGTTGACTCTCGAAGGGAGATTTCTGAGAGGATGTGATTCATTGATCTATTTGAAGTATGTCGAGATAATGGAGTTTGGGAAATTCGGGAAAGAGGCACCAAAGGAGTTTGTGATGAGGAAATGTTTGATGTTGAGAATCCGAGAGTAATTGGAGTTGTAGATCTGTTGGTAATGAAATCGATGGATTATGAGCCATTGGATATGAAATGATCCATCTTGAAGGAAGAACCTTGATTAAGTGGTGGTTTCGGTTAAATATAGATCAGTGGTGAGATCCATATGATCTCCAACCATTGGATGTGATTATCTGAGGACCGTCAGACCCATCAAGAGTTACTAATTGGGAAGAACTATTTAGGGAGCCTTGTGATCGCATATACTAGGAACTTTCTAATGGAGAAATTATGAGAAACTGGAGACCGTTGAATTGAGGGTAATGCAACCCAATACAATCATAGTCATGGATTTAATTGTGGACCCTAATTGGTCAAGTTCTAAGAAAAGAATGATTGAGGTTTTATCCGCCACATATTTTGAAGTACCATGTCAATCAAGACCGTTGATTTCCTAACTCAAATATTGTTGGATCTGTCGGGGATGGATCCTTTGAAGAAGTGTGACCGAGAAGGAAAATGCGAGAGGTTTGACCTGCATTATTGATGGGGAGGAAACTTGACTCACCATGAACCGTTGATATGGTCAGATTGGGTGAGTCAAATACGTCTAATTAGGGAGACTTATCCCTGGTTTGTGTAGTTTCATTCCGCCAAGGAATTGTTGAGCGAGGAATAGTGATGAGTATACAGATTTGTCATAGTTGCACATAGTGCAGAGGAAGAAGAATAATTCCCCATGTGCACCACGAAGGAAAAATATCGAGTAAGGGTCCAAACTTGAGATTTAGAGCTTTAGGGAACATAAGTGGAAAATTTTTACATCCCACTAGCCTAAGAGAGTTTAGGGGGTCATATGTGTTACACATGAGCATCCACCAAAACAAGAAAAATCATCCACAAGACTATCCTCCAGAAGGTGCGCACAAGTACTCCATAGTAGAAAGAAAGATAAGATATCTATAGAAGTGATTCTCCACAACTATGTGTTATTATTTACAAATTAGGTATCACTAGCCTTTAAATATGAGGCAACCATAGTGCTATAAACCCTCAAAATCCCCTAAAACATAAAATTTCCATGATACAAGGTGGATAGGTCATGGTCGACCCCCAAAATAGACTCAAACATAAACAGAGTATGCTAGTACACCAAAACATCCCCTCCAAAGTGACATGTGTGAGTGTGGGATGTCATAGAAGGGTGATTCCATTCTTTAGAAGAGTGCAAGGGCCTCCAAAGACCATGTCAAATAATCAAAAGGTGCAAATCATGGTTAAATATCACACCTCCTCATCAATGTTAATGTATCATCATCAAAGGACCCCAACCCATCATTAAAATGGATTCCCTAGTGGTATGGTCAACCCCACCATCAATAAACCATCATCACACATGACATCATCATCAATATGCTCAACTTCTAAGGTAGAAAAAGGAAAATGTCCAAGGTGAAAGAAGGGTCCATCATATCTCCAAGGGGTGTCCAATGATCTCCAAGTGAAACGTCCTCATATTAAAGTCCAATGTGGTTATGCGGTGCGCATTTCATAGTGTGGGATTCCTACCCATATGATAGCCAATCTGACTATATATACAATATTTTAGCTCAATTGTCCATTGTTCGAGCCCTAGGAGGTATGGGAGGGTGTCCCAAGGTGTGTCTATTCATAATATGACCCAACGATCTGCATAATATGTGCAACATCCTAGGAATCATTGTGAGAACATCCTCCAAAGGACCATCTTATGTGCACAATCGTCGAACAAATTCCATAGAATAAGGTAAGACCAACAATCACGAGATACAAGATTTATTAGAATCACAAAAAGTAAGCCATCATTTAATAAAAAATCAAAATAAGCAATTCACATTAGGTATCTTCTTCAAACTTCAAATTACCTCAAGAGTTTATACAATTTAGAAAGTTTAGGCATGGGAGGACCATCAAAAGACCCTATTAGGTGTGTCAGTACCAAGGTAGAGGGATATTTCCAAAGAAAACTTAGAAAAGTGAAATTATGGTGAATTAAATGATTTGGGGTTACTTCATGGTGATGGAGTCATTAACGTGAAAGGTACAGTGCTTGGTCCATTTCCATGAGCGGCTTTGTAGAGGGAGCACTTGCTTCTTGAGATACCCTTTCCTTAACAATGTGTGTATTCCAAACTCCTTTTCTTACCATTTGATATTCATTGCATGTCCCCTTTTTAGGTTTAAAGTGCTTTTCTTTCTTTTATTTTCTAACTCAGATCAAGTCCTTTTAATTGATATGCATTTAGTGCATTATGACTAGGGGCAATTGGCTCATAGTGAGGGGGTAGAGCTCAAGTTGACCTTTGTATTTTGACTTGGTCATTTATAATCCCATCATTTCTTCTTTTATTATAACATTCTTTCCTTTTCTTATTCATTTTTCTAGCAGATACATCAACCTCAACATTCTATCCCTTATTCTCATAGGAGAATCAACCACGAGCCTTTTTGGTGTACATGTAACAACCATAACTAAAATTTAGTACACTCTAGAAGGCCCTAGAATGAAAAGTGTTAAGTATGGGGGGGGGGGGGGGGGGNGTGCGATACATTGCCCCTATCAAACCCTCTATTATTGAATAAATCTCACCTATGGATAAGAAATACCTCCATTGGATATGTCCTTGATCCAATACATACGATGGGATAAACGATTATGAGGTTTCCCTAGATCTAATTAGATTTCATTCCTTTTACACTAGAGGGACGAGAGGCATACCTTGTTAATCGACAATTGTATTTACATATCCTGACTCACACAACTCTAGAGATCCATCTCCAGCTCCTGCAATCTGCTTCTTGCACACAAGTGACAAACAAATACCAATCTACAAACCCCTTCAAGCATTAAGAAATCCAAATATACTCTAGATTTAATATAATATACACAAGACAAGATAATATCTACCACACAATGCTAAATCCAACAGGTTTAGGAGGAGAAAAACACATAAATCTCTCTCTCTCTATCTCTCTCTCTCTCTCTTTATATATATATATATATATATATATATATATATATATATATATAATGAAGGACAAATACGTCAATGTAGTCATACCTTGAGTCATCATACAGTCCCCCTGGGTCCTTGCTCCAACTCCTACTTAGCCCTCACATAAGCAAGGATGATTTGATATGAAGTATAATCTCTGTAGAAGAGATCCTCTAAACATTTTGCAACATGTACCTATAAATGATTCTTCCTCCTCTTTCCCATGGAAAACCTTCTTCATATATATTGGTGGAGGAGGCTATGGGATGCTTCTATATCTCTAGAACTCAATGAACCTTGACTATATTGAGAGTCCCCAAGCTCGTATTAGGAGAGAAAAAACTCACATAGTACCGATCTCCTCGAAAATATCTAATTCTAAAAGGCTATAGGGGCAGTCGTAGGCTATCAATAGTGCTGCCATCGATTGGTGGACGGGTTTTCTCTATGCAACATATGACCGGTTGTGCTCTATCAAGCAATTAGAGCATGACTTTCCTAAAAAATGACTGGAATCGAGGGTAGAAGAGTGTGTCTCAGTAGTGAAGCATCAATGGGTCCTCCATGAGTCCCTAGGGTGTAAATGAGGGTGTAACAGATGACTATTCATTTTGGAAAGGGGGGATATATTCTCACAAGCTACACAAATTTCACTAGTTCTTCGACTATATTTTGTGATTTTGGGGATCTAAGAACTATTTTTTATTAATCAAAATAGAGTAAAACAAAACAAAAATGGTGTCATATTGATACATTTATATGGGCACCAATTTTCTTTTTGATGTGATCATTACCAATAAAACTAAAAATACCCTTTTGAAGAGGACAATGTGAGGAAGTGAAATGTGATGTTTTCTATGTTTTTGGTATTTTTTTTAATATTGAATTTTCACTTCAGATGATTTTGAGAAGAGTAAAATTCTTAAGGGATAAAGTTTAGAAGAAAATTATTAATAAATAGATATTCTTAATAATCAGCCATAATTATTATATCTTTACAAACTAAATTTGGACATGAATCCATTGGTAGCAAGTCTAGCATGTTATCTTTAAAATTTGTAGGGGTTTTCCCTTATGGAAGTTGCAAGTTTATGAAAACTGTTGCAAAATTTGTTGTTTTGTTTGACCAAAAAATTATTCAATAAACATGGTATATCCACACTAGTTGAACACCTTAAGGAAACCTGTCACACAAAAAAACCAAATATCAACACACCAATGTATTACGTTGTTAAAACCCTCAGAGAGGGAAACACTCCACAACCCAAACCAACATGATCACTTGAGGCAATATATTAATGCAAAAGAAAAATAATTTACATATGAGTTTCTCACAATCAATCATCAAAAAATGACCCTTGATTCTCTTTAAATAGAGATCATGGACCAATCGGGTGTTAAACCACATATCAATATAGTCGTTAGTATTGTGGAGAATATGGAGCGACATATCACTTTATATCTAGTCTTAAGACCATTGGATTAGATAATTACAATGCATGATAAATAAATAAAAATTTACCTAAAGACACATTAGATCACGTTGATCTTAAGTAACTCTTAAGTGTCTAAATATCTTAAATAAAATCTTAGTTGAGAAAATATTTTGGCATAGATTTTACTGCAGTTTTACCCAATAAGATTTATTTATTTTTTGCAAACTCTGAGTCGAGAGTTTATAAAAATCTTGGCCTTGAGTTTTTAAAACTCTCAACCTAGATAAATTCTTGACCTATAAAAAGTGATACCCATCTTCATGTTTTCACCCTTGTTTCATTTAGAATAAAAAAAAATCACTATGGTAATGATTGTTTCATATATTACACATGTTTTGTAGATTATTTAATGCACGATACTTTTTAACATTTAGGATCTTTCTCTCAATAATTTGGCATGGATATATCAATGTTGAAGACAATGATTTTGCAAGCTAAAACGCAATTGCATAACCATAGTGGCCTCAAATACAATGGTTCAAATACATTTTTTGATAATCAAATCATGCCCGAGTTTCATCTTAGGAAAGGATGAGTGCACAATGGTCATGCTTAGATATGCATTTGAGATATATTTTTTCTTGTTCCAAATGGAAAAGTAAACTAGAAGGATGAATACATAGAGGAGGTTGTTGATAGTGAAGGATTAAGAGTACTAGTTGCATAAAAGGCTAATTTGGTAATTATGGTTAAGTAGTTGTGATGAGAAGATTGAATAGTCAATGTGGTTGACCAAGAAATAAATTAAATAATAAAGTGGTTGCAACAAGAAGTTAGTTAAGGGAAAAGAAGTTATGAATTGACCAATTACAGAATAGTTAGTTGCAACAAGAAGTTGTGAGTAAAGATTAATTATTTAAATAACAAAGTAGTCAAAATGGTTGCAAAGAGAAATTATTTAAATAATAAAGTGGTTGCAACAAGAAGTGGTGAGTTTACTATTTATGGATGCTTCAAAGTGGTTGCAAAAGAAATTAATTAAATAATAAAGTTAGTTACAACTAAAAGTGGAGAACTTACTAATTTTGGTAAACTTGTTAAGTTAAGTGGACAAAGGTTGAATAATCAAAGTGGACAAAGTGGTTAAGTGGACAAAAGTGGGTTAATGGGTTAACCCTAGAAGATGGAGAAAGAGGTAAAGTTGTTGCAAGGAAAATTCTCGAGAAAGACATGAAGAGTATAAAGGAAAGGACAAGTATCTCTCATCCGTCTCTATTGAACTTCACTGACTATCCATTTGTGAAAGGTTATTTGGTAGGTATTATTGATAGATCAAATTTGCAGTAGAAAAATCGCAGCAGAAAAAGTGCGGCAGAAAAAGTGTGGCAAAAAAAGTGCGACAAAAAAATCGTGGCAAAAAGATCATGGTAGAATCATGGCAGCAAAATCGTAGCAGTAGAACCGCAGCAGGAGAACCGTGTAAACAACATGGTTGGAGTCTATGTATGAGAGATATGGCACATCTTGTTTGATGTATGTTTAGTGAGATAGGGTTTAGCTCTTGATATGGTATTGGTTGTTCAATATTGCTGCATATATCATATTTGTTGAGGGATACAATTGGTATTTTGTTGTTGGTATTTGGCATATGGAGTTGAAGTTGTTGGTTTAGATTGAGACTGCATATCAGTAAGGGTTTAATTTCTATTCTATGTGATGCTTTATTACACATGATTATGAATGTATGCACATGTATGGAACATGACTAGAGAGACATAGATGCACATGGTTTCAGTGATATTTTTTTTATATTGGGTATGGAAGCTATGTTATTAAATCTAATCTATTGAGGATATTATTGGTACAGGTTGTTGGTATATGTTGGTATAGGTTAATGGTATAGGTTGATTATAGCTTATTGGTATAGTTTGACTATAGCTTATTGGTATAGGTTGGTTACATGTTGTTAGCATAGATTGGTATAGGTTTATAGTGGTATATCTCACAGGGATGGTGTGGTAGTGATTTCATCATTTACCACTTATATTTCAGGTTAGTTGGACAAGGCAAGGAAAGAGGGTTGTAGCCTCCTTCCGGTTGGTGTCGGCGAATCAGAGAGTTGGAGCTTCCTTCAGATTGGAGCTTGAGAACTAGGTGGTTGTAGCCGGAGAACCCAAGGGGTTCTATCCTCCTTCTGGTTGGAGCTAGAGAAGTAGGGAGTTGGAGCTTCCTTTAGGTTGGATCCTAAGAAACTAGGGGGTTGGAGCCTTCTTCCAGTTGGAGATGGAGAATTGGAAGTTGGTGCTTCCTTGAATGTAATTATTGACATATAAGAAAATAATTATGTGGTTTTCTCCCGCATTGGGTTTCCACTTAAATATTGGTGTACTTTGTATTATGTGGATGTGTTTGTTATTGTTTATTATGCACTAATGGATGTTAATATTTATGGTACAATAATATATTGATGATGAACATATGAACATGGTTGAATAAGTAAAAGGAATATACATTATGGTTTAAAGGATTAATAAGTGGTATAATTGTTCATTACTGATTCAAACACCCCCCCCCCCCTCAGTAATCCAACACTTTTTCCCCTTTTAATTAGGAATTTGTACGTATTTATCTTATCAAGTTTTAAGGACATAATAGAAGCATCATGAATGGATTTGTTATAAATTTTACATTTGTTATCATACCAAGGGTTGGTTGTTCTATTATTCTTTTTGTATGACACCTTGAAGAAAAATTGTTAATGGAAGAGGAAAGGGTTGTTGTAAAATTGTGATAGAGGTATTTCATGTTGTCCTTATAAGTTAGGAGATTTAACTCACTATTTAGATCTTTTGAGAAAATATCGACTTTACTTTTGTCGAAAAGTAGGTGCCTTTAATTATCGATATTTTATTTAATGAGGATTTTGTGCATGAAAACGTTTAGAGTTAGGGTTAAAGGTCTATGATCAGAGTTAGGTTCATGGTCATTTAAAAGGTCAAAATTTACTATTTGGTTGGATCTAGGGATATCATATATCACATAATCCATGACACTACTACCTATCCCATGAAGGAGATTTAGTTGGAGTTCGACCACTTCATTGCACTATTAGGCCTTGAGAACTATAGAGATTGACTAGCTTAGTACTAAACAAATTAACGGTCAGGTTTTCAAAGTTTCTTTTGTATTCATTGGCTAAAACGAGGTCTTAATCTAGCCATAGGGAATTCGGGTTGGAATAATTTATTAAAAGAATATATAGGTTACTTTCACTTCTAGCATTAAAGTCTCCTAGTAGGAGGATATTACCTTAATTTCTCATACTATAAATATCTTGTTCTCGGGTAGGGATAATTTTTATCTCTATTGTTTTTCTTATAAAAAGTAGGATTAATAGGTGCAAAATAATATATTACTATATACATCTTCTTAGCATTGATGTCTGGTATTTCTATCCAAATGTATTGATTAAGAGGGTCTATCTTATGAAGTTGAATGTGAGGAGAAATGTTCTTCTTTATATAACAGGCCATGCCTCTAATCCCTCCACGATAGGATTTCTTGTCCATGCCGACCACGAGACAAATACTTCTATGTTTGAACCTTAGACTCTTCATTCTCTCACGTTTCAACTAGAAAAATAATATCAATATCATTGAGGATCCAACTTAACATAAGGCCTTTGCACCATGGAAATCCATGGATGTTCCAAAAAAGGATCTGGAGTGTCTCAAATTCCCATTTATTATTGGCATTTTGGTCTCTACCCCAAATAATAGCTTTTCAATTTCTAATTATTTCCCATTTTCCTTCCTTCCTAGCTGCTTTTACCTTTTGAATTTTCTTCCTTAATTTAGCTTGGTCTTCTGGAATGAGGTCTTCATTTATAAAGTATGCCATATTTATGGTTATTACAACTTACTTTGATGCAGATCAACCTATTTTAATGTTCAATTATTTCTCCCATCCTCTTTGCTTCTATGAGGTAAGTTGTTTCAATTTGTGATTTCTTTTTTAGTTCTTCTTTTACTATTGGTAGTGTGTCATCGTCTTATTGTTATTTTATACCAAAAATTATGACATTCAAGGTTCTTTTGTTACACTCATGATCCAACTCGATTAACTTATTCATTTATTCTTTAGTGGGTCTGATATCCAATTTATTTTCTAGACTACTTAGTGCCAAATTGTTAGTTAGTTTTTAATCTAGCTCTTTAATCCTAACTCTTCGGTTGTGATTTTCTTCGACCTCTCTTTCTTGGGTTGATTGTTTTTGTTTTTAATTTCTTGTAATATAGCCTCCATTTTCTAAAACTGATTTTCGAACTGATCCAAAACAAATCCAAACCAATGAATATATATATATATATATA
>ML785309.1:449381-530061 GCA_009831015.1 Picea engelmannii | reverse complement strand
ATATATATATATATATATATATATATATGAGTGTTGGGTTGTAAAGATGTCTTAAAAACAACTTCTATGCATCAGCCGAAGGTAGGCGTTGGCACAAGCATTTTACTTGTTGCCTATGTAGGTTCTTACCTTATGTTTTCAATACCTCATCCTCCAGAGATGCAACACCTGCAAAGGGAACAACAATCATAACAAAAGGAATGACAGTTGTTCCGTTCAAATGAACGAAACTACCTGCAAAGGGAACAACAATCGTAACAAGGGAACGACAGTCGTTACGTTGGACCGAACTAATGTTGTATTAATTGAGTTGTAGTATTTTCCCAATTGTTTAATTTTTCAATCCAAGGTTCGTAGAATTACGAAGCACATGCAAAGTATATGCAGGATTGAAGCTAATTTAACCTAATCTAATGGTAAATCTACAACTGAAATTGAATCATTAACCTAATGCAAGAAGCTGAAACACATGACTTGGAATTGAAGAGAGAGCACTCTATTTTATACATGAGTGATTTGAAAAGAACATAAGCATCTCATAATTACAGATCCACTATTCTCTATACTATTTTCCCATTATTACAAAATATGATCCCTTCAAATCCTCACACATATCTCTCATATATCTTGGATAAGATATGCCAACCAAATCTCCATGATCTTCTCCTTGGAATAGGCTTTGAATAACTATCTCCTTGAAATGGTGGAGGAAGTATTCAAGAAGTATTTTTGAATTAATCCTTCACATATTCCTACACATTACAAAGCTCACATATTTTTGAGATATATATGAAAACATGTCGATTTTCTAATATTTAATCACAAATTCCCTTTTAATACTAAAATGAATAAAGTGGAAAATAATAATATGAAACCCAAATATATTTATGAAAATGATATCATGAAAGGTTAATGGGGCGATGAAATGTGAAGAATGATGAAGGGAAAGGTGGATGAAAATACAACATTTTTGAGCCCCAACAATGAGACAAAATGAATTTGAGAGAAAAATGAGAATTAAATAAAAAGAAAAAAATACAAGAGAGAATAGGCTAAGGAATGGAAAATGAAAGGTCAGTTTGTTGGCCTTCCCATTACCCGTTATATCCCTATTTACTCATGTAATTTCACTCCCAAAGGGGGTATTTTGGCGAAGGAGAGGAGAACCATAGAGAGCCATGAAAAGTTTGCACTAGAAATGTTGAAATAAAGAAATTGGGCCCCATTCAAAGTTGGTTTTCCCATTTGGGTTTCCAGGATAAAATCATTGTGTTTATTGTGAGTTAATTGCTATATAATTATGTATATGATTCTCTTTCTTTGTGTTTTTGGTGACGTTTATGGTTGTTATATGGAATTAGAAATTGAAATTCATGTTAATGTACTCCTATGTGAATTTCAGAGTGAGAAGAGCTTAATCGTTGTCTACCATTGACTCATGTGGTTGAATTGGATTCCTACCAATTGTTTGTTGATTTGCAACTGCTAGAGGGTGCATTAATTGAGTTGAATTATCTTATATTGGGAACCTCAAAACTTCCTCTTGGTCAATTCCTTCACTAGGGTCGACTTCTTTTTTTTCCTCAGAGATTTAATAGCTTCTAGATTAATTAAATTTATTGTTGGTTTTGTGGAAGTGATTATAATTTTGGTCATGGATTGAGCAATCAGTGAGATGTGAATGATATGTATATCCATTGAATTAATGTTATAATGGGTACCAAATAGTAGGTTGGAAAATCTTAAAAACTGGGAGAATAGTAAATGATTTCTAGGTTATAGGGAAACAATTTAGGAATATATTAGAGAGAACAACTACATAAGCTATTAGGGGAAAAGAAAAGGAATGATGATGATTGTTGTATAGGAACTCTTGTGGACTATTACTAATTGGGAGGAATTCCAAACCTATCAAGAGTCACTCCTATGAAGAAGAAGAACCATCCAAATAAATTTGCAAGAAGATCGAGTCTGAGAGATGGTCAAGATTTGATCAACAACAAAAGGTTCCAACTTTAGTGATGAGACTTCTATATGTATGAGGAACTCTATTGTAATCCTTTCATTTCTCTATCACAATGCTTTTTTAGACAGAGAGACTTTGGAGATAGAATTTAAGACCATCCACTGTTCTAGTAAGCTTTTGATGATAGACAATACAACTTGTAGGACATTCCAATGCACCTACATGTTTTATTAATATTTCCATAGGTATTGCCATTAATTATTAGATCTAGACTCCAAGAAAAATCCCAACAATGTGTATAATATTCATGTGTTTAAGGTTACACTAGACCATGATGGGCCATTGGTTAGTTCTTGTGTACAAGCTACATTGAGAAAAAATTTCATACAATCATCAAAATAATAGAGAAGAGGAGAAAACGTTGTGTAGGGTGGATGACAGAGGCCCAGTGGCCTTTTTGAAGATAGGGAACTCTATATAAGATTGATACAAAGAACAAATTGTACACTTTCACATAGGATCCATGTTGGTGTAGCGAGTGGGTTATATGTCCCTCGTTTATAGATTAGATGGTATTAGAGAAGTTTCATTCTTAACCATGAAATCTACCAAAACTTTGGAAATAAAATTGCAAACCTCGGCATGGGTAAGGAAAGCAAAGAAAAATTGCAATACTTAAGTGCCAACGATCCTCAGTTTCGGGAAGAGAATGAGCACTTGAAGAAGCAGGTCTAGATGTTCAACAAGAGGATGGAAGAGATGGATAAGCACCTTGATACCTCTTCCAAAATATTTTCATTGCTAAAGAAGAAGTTTCAATAATTTCAAGACACCTTCACAAAAGTCATAATGGATTGGGACAAGCATAGAGCACAACTTGTACACCTTGGTGAGAAGGTCATCCAATTATATAGCTAGAAAGAATATATTCTCACTTAGATATTGGCATAGCTACAACAAGATTTGGCAGAGAAGGAGGAGGCCTTGGTAAGGCTCCAAGAAGATATCCAAGAGAACCAAGAAGCAAAGCCACTTTCCATTTCCACTGCAGAAGACAACACCATGAACGAGACCACTTTGGTAAGTATACCTTCCTTGGATTTCTCTCAAGAGAATTTTGGTGAATTAAAAAAAAATACCAGGGGCATTGGATCAGAATTATTAAGGTAGATGGGATAATATAGACAAGGGATAGGAAAGAAAAGACAAGGCATATTGAGACCTATTGTAGCCACACCATAGGTCAAGCATGAAGCAATAGGATTTGATGGCACAATGGAAAACCCCATGAACATGAAGACCACTTTTGTGAAGGAGAAATACATGTTGTATTTGGCATGTTCATCAAGAGAAAGAGTAGCCACAAATGTAGGTGGCATCCCACTACCACCTCGTCCTTCTTGTGGCAGCAAAATGAGGGAAGCGATGAGAAGATCTCATAGACTCAGAATACACTTGCACTGAAAGAAAAAAAGAAAAAGAATATGATTCGGGAAAGACATGAATAAGAAGAAGATCAAGATGTCTACCTCAAACAATACATTCCCTATTTGTCACTACTACAAGAAGAGAGGCCATAACATTGCTAGTTGTTGGTATGCAAAGGCATGCTCATGTTGTGGAAAGAAATACCATTGTGAGGCAACCAGTTGGGAGAAGAAAGCCACATGCCATAGGCCATATTTATTTCAGAGGAAGAATGGCGAGAAGAATTTTCCAATCCAACAAAAAATCAGAGGCACATGAAGAAAAGGACCATCTCAAGCAATCCATACCATACTGCCAAGAAAATTTTCCACCACTACAATTTGAGTGGACATTGGGAATCAAATAGTTGGTGGCTTCATCTGGAAATTCACCCCAGAAACCACACAGACAAGAGAAGAATGGGGAGAGTGAAGATTGCAAAAGATTAAGAGTTTCCTGCATCTCCAATCCAGGGGGTAGAAGTTGTCCAAGGAGAGATAGTGACACAGGGGATCTGCATCACCAACAATATGGACAATGGATTGATGACAAGGGAAGCCACATTCCAATGGTTGTTTTCGATATTGCATTAGAAGAATTTTTTCTTGAAGATGTGCTAGAGATTGGTGCACACAGGTTGATGACCTTTGGATGAATTCTTAAGAACTCTGTGATGTTCTTCCATGCATGTGTAGGAACCAAAGGGTTGTTTCCATGATGGTAAGCAACTGATAGTAGCAGAGAAATGCATCCACACTTCCATTAAGGATTTTTTGTGAGATGAAAACATGTTGGGGTCACACTAAACAAGAAGACAAACATTCGAATCGGATTCATGATTTCCATGATGGACTATCTCCAATACAAAGAGGGAGATGGGAATGGATGTTGAGTCCAAAGTTCATATCTAAACATTGCAGAGCTGAGAGTTAGTGAGTAGAATTTTGTTGTGGGAACAAACAAGCTAGAGCCATAGTTAGGGACCAAATCTAGTAGCCAAAGCTAGAGCCAAAGTCTGAGTTTTTGCCAGGAGTTAGAGCCAGATTTGTGTTCCAAAGAAGCAAATAGAAAGCATGTTGATACAAATTGGTTTCCTTGATATTTTGGATACCAAAAAGTCTTTCAATGGGGAGGTGTGATCCAAAATATATTTGAACCAAAAAATGGGAATAAGACTTGGTACCTACAAAGAAATTCAACAATTTATGAAGGTTATCTAAACTATATAAAAGAAAAATAAATATAATGTTGAGTAATACAAAATGAATGTGAGGGAAAAATGAGAATTAAATAAATAAAAAATATAGGAGATAATAGGACAATGAATGGGAAATGAAAGGTTAGCCTATTGGCCTTCCCATTACCCCAAATCTCCCTATTTCCTCATGTAATTTCACTCCCAGTGGGGGGGCATTTTGGCCAAGGAGAGGAGAACCGTAGAGAGACATGAAAGGTTTGTACTAGAGATTTTCAAAATGAAGAAATTGAGCCCAATTCGACG
The DNA here is from genome assembly GCA_009831015.1 of Picea engelmannii. NCBI lineage: Eukaryota > Viridiplantae > Streptophyta > Pinopsida > Pinales > Pinaceae > Picea > Picea engelmannii. The sequence goes on along the minus strand of ML785309.1, from coordinate 525,127 downwards.
TTGGTTTTCCCATTTGGGTTTCCAAGATAAAATCATTGTTTTTATTCTGAGTTAATTGCTATATAAGTTTGTGATTTATATGATTATCTTTCTTTGAGTTTTTGGTGATGTTTATGGTTGTTAGATGGAATTATATCTTGAACTTCATGTTAATGTACTCCTATGAGTATTTCAAAGTGAGAGGAGTTTAATGGTTGTCTACCATTGACTCATGTGGTTGAATTGGATTCTTGTCAATTGTTTGTTGATTTGGAACCACCAGAGGACTCAAGTCATCCATCTATTGCCTTACATGGATCAAGGGATATGGTAAATAGTTGTTATTCTAAGTTTCCATTTCCCATTGACTTACTAATTTGGTTTAATGTAGTTGTTGGGAAATTTTCTCTTCCCTCTCAAACGACTACTCATTATGAGTTGAATTCCTTATTTTTTAGTTGATTTTGTTTAGCTTCAGTGATTGAATACATAGCTAGATGACTTAATTAATTATTTCCTTGGGTGATTGACTACATTGTTGGGTAGTTGACTACGTTTCTAGTGTTGATGTTTTGGTACTTGCGGGGGGTATTAACCTCCAAGTTTAACCTTTGTACTTAGAATAGAATATTATGGAAATAAGAGAACCATTAAACATATGTGTGAAAACCCTAGAAGAGAAGTCGGCCCAAAGAGAATAATAATAAAGTATTAAAAGGCTCCAAAACATGAGGTCAGCTCGACATGAAAATACACCTTAACATACTAGTATAAATAGAGGTTAGGCGCTCCTCATTTGGACACAGTCTCACTCAGTAGAAGGAGGGTGCTAGTCTAAGGAGTAACAACTACAGTCGCAGTAGAAGGAGGCACAATTCTGGAGAGGGTGGTGCAACAATTGTCGTGGTATAATCTCAGTATTTCTAGTATCTCTCTCGTATGTTTATCTTGGTAAATGTATGCTTCTATTAGTAGAGGTACGTTCTCTTGGTATTGTTTTTTTGTTGCAGCAATGGTGTTTCTAGTTAGGGTTTATCTATTGGTTCTAGTGTGGACTTGCCAGAATTATTCTATCTAAGAAGGTTAGTGTGCTTGGGGGTGGCATAGTGAATGAATATGGTTAGGTGACAATGATGTGACATTGGCTATGGTTAAACGAGCATACCAAATATTTAACATGGGATCAGAGTTGGTTTCCTTTGCAATAGTCTAATCACTAGAAGGAAGATCCTCGGTTTCCCCCATTGTCAAGCTTGTTGAACACTTACTAAACCCATCAAGAAGATTGCCTAAGTAGGGTGCATCTTCCCCCCAGATCAAATCTCCAAAAAATATGAAAATAAAAAATTAGGGTTTCCTCATAAAAACCTAGGTCTGCAATACCAGTTGTACTTGCAGTGCCAGTTGCTTCGTGCCAGTTACTTCATGCCATTTGATTCATGCCGGTTGCGGTGCCAATTACAACACCAACTGCAGTGTCATTTGCAACACCAGTTGCAGTACGAGTTTCATTTCCTCTAGTCTGGTAAAGTTTCTAATAACTCGTTGAAAGGATGTTGAAATTATTCTTACCTTAGTGCATCTCCATCTATCTTCAGTTTGCAAGTTGGATTACTTTGAAATTTTTGGGTTTGTCATTACTTATCGCTACTGTTAGATGGTTTCGCTAGTTGTTAGAGGTATGTACTTGTATATGTTTGAATCGTGTCACTAACTTGAGGTTGTTTGCAGGAGAAGGGATCTTTTGTCCAAGAAAAAATCATAGATCGAGAGGGATCTCATATCCAGCACCTCCAGAGGAACAATGCACTCTAGGTTTGATTTTTTTGATATGCCTCTAGTTGTTATGGAATTATTGTGATCTTATGAACATCTAGTTGTATTTTTATCTATTGAAGTTATGATTATCATACTAACCTCTGGTCAAAGTTAAAGTTATAACCTGACTTTAGTCAAAGTATTATATTGATTAAGGTTTATATTCTATATTTTATTTTCATTATATTATTCTCTAACTCGGATTTATGTCAAGAAAGCATGTTGTCTTAGTACAGGGGATAGTTTGAAGAGAATACTTGTCATCTTGAGTGAAGGAGACTCGAAATAAAAGAAACAACAATCATTCTTGAAGATAAGAATTCAGGTTCTAGGTTTGATTGATTAAATTGGTAAGTTTCCAATTTGCACATATCAAGTTTGATAATTGCTACATTACAAGTAAACACTATAGTTGTGACAACAATCATTGGAAGGTTCTATTACTCTGAGATACAATGAATACTTGGTAGCATGTGAGTAATATTGATTTAAATTCTTATTGTACTTGTTTGCAAGATGAACTAACATCTCCTGTAGGAGATATTTCTTGTTTTGCTTCTAGGAAGGTCAACTTGGTAATTCTATACCATGAAATTGTCTTTTATTCTTGTTAACATAGATATGTTCTGATGAAAATGGTATTGTAATTTTTTCTCTTGTTTCTCTTGTCTCGGGAAGGTTATCATTTAAATTCTATTGAGGTTACCATGGAGATATTGTTGTTCTTGTTTTTTGTTTCGGGCAGGTCACAGGTGATAACTCTGAGGGGAGCCATAATGACAGTTGCATGAGACAAAATATTAGACAATATCTAGTTTGATACATGAAGCAGACTGTGCAAATAAGAAGTTGTATACATGAATGTATACATCCATGTACCAAAGAAAAAGGGGGTGAAGTTAAAACCTTATGGAAAAAAGGGTAGTTTTGTAAGATACAAAGTATCTCATATGGAGATTGATTATAAGGAGAAGAATGCTTCAAACATGATCGAACATATTCCTCTTTTTCAGTTGATCACTCTTTAGATCATCAAGAAGAGTTAGTAGATTCAGAAGGGCCTACCTAGAATCATTGCAATAACTAGAAAGATACCAGCATGGTCCCATGACACTTTGTAGGATGCAAAGATATATAGAATTAATGAGCCATATCATGAGGACCAAATTATATACACTCAGAGGAATTCAAGATTAAGAGGGAGCATGAAAACTCGGAGTGAGGCCGCCCTCAGAGAGAGTAAGTGGATTAGAGACTTTCATTCATAAAGTATTCCTCCTCAAATTCAAATGGGAGAGAGAGATGTCTTCTAGGACTGACAGACATGTGCCATGAGCCGAGGAGACTAGATTGAAGCTTCAAAGGCTTCGAGGAGATATGATACCTCATGGAAGATTCCCTTGTTTTAGTAACAGAGGAAGAAGCCAATTAGAATGAATGAGATATGGATTTTTCCTTGGTTCCGATACTCGAAGGGAAGTCAATTGTGACTTCCAAGTTAATTTACAAGATCAAACATGTTGTTGATGGAAGCATAGAGTTGTACAAACCCTAATTTGTGGCCAGAAGAATTTCCCAGCAAGAGGGAGAATATTGTGACGAGACACTTTCTCTAGTAGTCAAAATAAGTGCACATAGATCAGCCACAAGATACATGAGAAGGAGTCTCATGTCTATGGATTGAGGAAAGCTTTATATAGGCTTAAGCAGGCACCCAGGGCAGGATATGTTAGACAGTTATTTTGATGAGCCTGGGATTGGTTTCCCCTTGATATTGGATGAACTGTTTCTAACAGGAAATGAGAAACTCATCGTTGAGTGCAAGATAAATATTACATCAGAGTTCGATATGAAAGACATAGGTATTGTGCTTTATTTCTTGGGTCTAGAGGTGTGGCAGAAACCAAATGAGATTTTCCTGTGCCAAGGAAAATATGTTGTAGAGATTCTGAAGAGATTTGGAATGATGGATTGTGAATCCATGCTTACACTGATGGTGACGAATCTGAAGTTATTAAGTGATACATCTTCAAATATAGTGGATGTCACCATGTATAGATAGTTGATTGATTCATTGATGTACTTAATGAACACAAGGCCAGATATACGTTTTGCGGTGAACACGTTGAATCAATATAGGGTTGAGCCGAGACATGTTCAATTGGTTGCGAAAAAACATGTGTTGAGGTACCTGAAGGTTACAATGGATTACGGACTCAGGTATGATGTAGATTGTGATATTATACTACATTGGGTCGATAGTGTTGCAGACTGGAAAAGTACATCTGGATGTTGTTTTTGTGTGGGATTGGGTATGATCTCATGGTTCAAAAAAAATTAGTCCAGTGTAGTGCTTAGTACGGTTGAGGCAGAGTACATAACAATGTGTTCATCTAGTAGTGAAGCAGTGTGGATTTGGAAGTTGTTGGCTAGTGTGTTTGATATCAATTTAGAAGTGACTTGCATCTGGTGCAACAACCATATATATGTGAAGTTGTCAGAGAACCCAGTGTTTCATGACAAGTCGAAGCATATCAATATCAAGTATCACTATATCAGGTATATGGTGCATAAGGGAGAGGTGAAGCTCCAATATGTGACTATGGATGATCAGGTAGTTGATGTGTCGACCAAGACTCTATCAAGGGTGAAATTTGAGTACTTCGGGGACAAGCTTGGTGTGGTCCAGAAGGGCGTACCCTTGTGATAGGGTATGATGTGTTACATATGCAACTCCATATAGTAGCATGGTATAGTGTGGATACCAAGTTGTCATGCCCGTGCACTTAATGTGGCACCAATCAGGATGATATGTACGCATATCCTTTGGGGAGAGTGTTCTTTCCTAGTTGTGGAGGTCTAACCGATTTGTGTGGTTGGAGGCTTCACGTAGATCCTTCAAGGAAGGCGTGCCTCAAGGACAACTAGATGGCCAACCTAGTGAGTTGGACATCTACTACTCCAGTGAAATATTTTGGTATGTAGGTACTCCAATGAAATAGTCTGGTACACATATCTACTCCAGTGAAATAGTCTTGTAAGTTGAGGCATATCTACTCCCGTGAAATATTCTGATACATTGAGACATACTACTCCAGTGAAATAGTTTGGTACGTTGTTATATTGATTCTCCAATGAAATAGTCTGGTATGCATAGTTACTCCAGTGAAATAGTCTGGTATGTTGAGGCATAACTACTCCAGTGAAATAGTCTAGTACGTTGAGACATACTTAATCCATTGAAATAGTCGGGTACCCTGTTATATTTCTACTCCAGTGAAATAGTCTAGTATGCATGTTACACTGGTGTGCCAACTACTGAGCTTATTCATATGAGAGCTCAACCTATGAGATCCCACATGAGACTTAGTCCCTTGAGGACTTATTCATGTGATAAATTTTTCTGTGTGAGATGGTAAGAGTCCATATGAGACTTAGTCACCATGTTACCTAGTTCTACATGAGATGGTTGTTTCTATGATTGTAGATCTAGTGCCTGGTTATTGTGGACCAGAAGAAAGTCCCATCATGATTGTTGTGCCAACTAGTGGGATTTGTGACTATGACATGACCATCATATAGTTTATATGTGTGAATATGACAGAGCCTGTGTGGCTATGATGGTGATACTTTTGAAATGATTTTTTTGATCATGAGATGGCATGTGTGGCCATGCTACTTGAGACATGATTTGTTTGATCATGAGATAGCCTATGTGGCTTTGGTAATGCTACCTGTAGACTGGTCTGCAAGACCATGTGAGTCTTTCCCATTCCATGTGAGATGGATGGATGTGATTGAAACCATTACATGTAGAACGTCTCAATTAATACCTCCCTAGCTAAGAGGGAGTGTTGATGTTTTGGTAGTTGTGGGAGGTATTAACCTCCAAGTGTAACTTTTGTACTTAGAATAGAATATTTTGGAAGTAAGAGAACCAATAAATAGATGTGTGAAAAACTTATAAGATAATTCGACCCAAAGAGAATAATAATAAAGTATTAAAAGGTTCCATAAAGTGAGGTCGACCCCACATGAAAAGACACCTTTTAAGACTAGTATAAATAGAGTCTAGGTGCTCCTCATTTGGACACACTCTCACTCAACAGAAGGAGGGAAAAAGTTTGAGGAGAAGAAATTGCATTTGTAGCAGAAGGAGGTGCAATTATAGAGAGGGTGGTGTGTTGAGTTTTCAATAAGCTAGGTTTAAGCATGAATTTTATTCAATTTTTATCATTTTACTTAAACCATAGACAATTTGTCGCAACAACCAAGATCACAAGAAGAAACACCATGCAAAAGTACACAAGAAGTATCCCGGGAAACCCTTCTCAACAAGGGAAGAAAACCCAACCAATCCTTTGCTATATTCTTCAAGAGAAAGACCTCCACCACCATAAAAGACTAGCACACAAAAGGGTGCTCAAAAACCCTAGAAGACTAGCGCCCAAGAGAGGTGCACACTTTTCCCAAGAAGTAAGTACTTGCTGAAATTTCCAAACTCACACTTGTGTTATATTTCCTCAGTGGGGAATTTACCTTTACTTATATTAGTGATCCTAATGTATGGAAGAACGCAATAGAATACAAAAATAACCATGAATACAAAGATGCAATGGAAATAACACTTCATTTCATTAATATCAAAGAACTGAAATTTGTTTACAAACATAATGGAAATAAACTAGCTAGGGCATTGGTAGCTTATCTCTGAGAAGAGATGTGGCGGCTACAAGCATCTGAAATATGTGTTACAATGAGGCTAGAAGGCCTATATATTATTGAGAAACAATGGAAACTCTAAAAATCCAAAAACCTAAACCTAGGAGATGAAACACCAGAATATGGGCCCCGTCGAGGTAAATTGGTACATCAATTTCCCGAGATCGTAACTTTGGCATACTATCTATGTTTGATGCATATGATACATCGTTAGAAAGATCTATCCAAGGAATACACTGCAATAGTGAATATCTATTTTGGAACGAACTCATATTTTTCGGACGTTTGATGCCCAAAAAACATCATTTAGGGCCTCAAAACGGCTCTGGAAGTTCAGGACCCAAAAAACTGCCAAAAATAGTAAATTGTGCTACAATTAAGGAAACTGAAAAACTGAAAGAAACAATGGTGGGGGTCCAATTGGAATAGGCAGGTAGCCAAAAATATCCACCTGGATCATTCCTCCCCCCTCAAGAAGCAATGGTCCCCATTGCGTTGAGTTCCTCCATGAGATGATGAAACTTTTGTTGAACTTGGTTCTTGGTGAGCCACTTTCCCTAGTGAAGGAGTTGGCCTGCTTTGACAACTCGATATAGTTGGATCCTATGTTGGTGGGTGTTATTGATCTATGTTTCCATAATCCGATCAGTTGTGGCTTGTTCCATGCAGTCTGGATTTAACTTTGTTGGTGTGAGTTGTTCTGCCATGTCGTATGTGTCCAATAGAGGTGGAAAGTAGGGTCGAAGGTGGTCCACATTGAACACTAGGTGCAGACCAAGGAATGGTGGAATATTGAGCTTGGAGGAATTGTCCCCTATATCGTTGGTGATGGTGTACGACCCATATCAGAGCGGGTGAAGATTGCGGTGGATTCCAACGAGGCATTCCTTCTGCAAATGTAGCCACACTTTGTCGCCCACCTAGAATTTGTGTTGCACCTAATGTTGATCATGTCACTGCTTTTACTTAGCATTGGATCTATCCAATATGTCATGAATATATTGGAGAATGTGATGAATGCGCTCAATGAATTTGTTCACCTTGGGAACTTTAGACTGGACATGAGCCGAATCAACCTGAGTAGCTGCAAAGGGCATGGCTACGTCAATGGGACATAGTGGTTGAAATCCCAAGCCCACCTGAAAGGGGTTGTGGTCGGTTGAGCTATGGAGGGCCTGGTTATAGCTATGTTGTACATAGGGAAGGCTCTCATCCCATGTGCATGGATGCTTTGAGATGTACATGTGAAAAATGTGTATGATCATCCTGTTGATGACCTCTGTCTGGCCATCAGTTTGGGGATGGAAAGTTGTGGACTTGGTGAGCTTAGTGTCCAGAATTGACTAGAGGATGGACCAAAATGTACTGAGGAACCTGCTATCCTGATATGAGATGATAGACTATGGGATCCCAAAGTGTACCCACACTCGTTCAAACAAGAGTTTAGCGGTGACTTCTGCTGTGATATTCTTCTTGCATGTTTCCATAATGGTCGTCTTCGAGAATCTGTCGACGACCATGAAAACACAGTCATTTCCATGCTTAGTAGAAGGAAGGCCTGACATGTAATCCATGGAGATGGATTCCCAAGGTCGACTAGGATTAGGTAGTGGAGTATAGAAGCCTTGCTTCTTGATGGTTGGTTTGGAAATGGCGCAGGCAGTGCAGGATCTAATGTACTTCCCGACATCTTGTTGAAGGTTTGGCCAATAGAAATACTTTTGCAGTATTGCCACTATTTGCTCGACCCCGAAAATCCCAACGACCCCACTGTAGTGTGCTTCCCAAATCATCTTGGCACGCTTGCTTGAAGGAACACAAAGGTGTCCCAGGTGACATAGTAGTGCATCCTGGAGGTAAAAATTTGGAACTCGGTTACCCTCCAAGAGCGTCTTGTATGTGTGGCCGAATTCTAGATCACTCTTGTAGAGAAGCATCCAATCAGAAGTCTCATTCACATAAGAGTTGAGCACGGTGGTTATCACTATGATCGATGGTTGGCTGAGGCAATATGGAACATTATTGGTGTTTCCCTTCTTGTACTTGATGTTCAAATGAAACTATTGAAGATATGTGGACCACTTCTAATGGAGATCATTTTGCAACTTCCCTTGTGTCTGTATGAACTGCAGGGGTCAGTGGTCCGTGTGAATGATCGTTTCCTTCCCCAAAATATAATTCTTCCATTGTCGTCAAGCTTGTACAATGAAATACATTTCTTTTTCATAACTAGGATAATTTTGGATAGTGTCAGACAGTGTTGCACTGTGATATGTCACTGGATGCCTCTGTTGAGTAAGAACTGCCCCAATAGCATAGTCAGAGGAATCTGTCTCGATCTCAAATGGTTGTTGCAAGTCTGGTAATGTGAGCACTGGGGCACACCAGAGGCAATGTTTCAATTCTACGAATGCCTTCTGTTGAGATTCCTACCAAAAGAATTTTTATTTCGCTCCTCCCTTGGTGACTTGACTCAAGGGCCAAGTGATATGACAAAATCCCAACACGTACCTGCGGTAGAAATTAGCAAGACCTAGAAAGTTGTGAAGCTCTGTTAGAGTCATTGGGGCTGGCCAATCCTGGATGACTTGGATCTTGGTTGGATCCACATGCACCCCACGCTCATCAATAATGCATCCTAGACACTAAACCTGGGTCATGCCAAAAGTGCACTTCTCCAAGTTGAAACACAACTTGTGTTTTCACAGTGTTTGGAGGACCTGTCGGATGTGGTGGAGGTGCTCTTCCCAAGTCTGGTTGAAGATCAGGATGTCTTCCAAGTACACTAATACAAATGAGTTGGTGAATGGTTTCAATATGTCATCCATCAGCCTCATGAAGGTTGCAGGAGCATTCGTCAACCCAAAATTCATGACCAACCATTCGAAAAGGCCCTCCTTGGCTTTGAAGGCAATCTTCTACACATCGTACGGTTAGATTGGTATCTGGTGATACCCGGACTTCAAGTTGATCTTGCTAAAATATTTTTCCCCTTCTAGTTGGTCTAGAAGGTCATGAATCCAAGGGATCAGGTACCTATTCCGGACAAGGATCTTGTTCAACGCCTGATAGTCAATACAAAGTCTCCAAGTCCCATCCTTCTTCTACACCAACACGATTGGGCTCCCACAGGGCGATGAACTTGGTCGGATGTGACTTTTCTGCAGCAGATCCTGGATTTTTCTCTTGATTTCATTGTTCTCCATAACAGAGCCTCGATAAATCAGTCCATTGCGCAGTGACGCACTTGGGGTTAGATCGATGGGGTGCTTGACCTGACAGTGCAGAGGCACCCCTGCAGGTGAGGTGAAGATGTCCCTATACTCCTACATGACCTTGTCCATTTGTTGTTGCCTTGCGGAGGAGCCCTGTCTGAAGGTCGTGGCCATAGTCTTATTCTTGCTCTGAGGATGGATCATCAAGAAAACAAATTTCCTGGTTTTGGAAATGAGCTTACTGCGTTGTTTTACAGTAGCCAAAGAGATAGCGACAAGCGACAATACCTCTGGTATCCTGTATAACTTATTTCCCAAGGTAACAATAATAGCGTGAGGCCGGGACTCATACACAACATGTCGCTTCCACAAGTATGGTTGGCCTAATAATACATCACAAACATCAAGAGGAGCAATGTCACATAATACCTCATCGGTGAAGGGCTTGATGTTGTAGGGAAGGCGAAACTGTTGGCTAGCGCGAAGATCTCGTCCTTGGTGAAGCCACCCGATGGTGTACGGTTGTGGGTGTGTTGTGGTCAGCAAGCCCAACCACTTCATGACCTCTACTGAAATGAGGTTGTTTTGTCTCCCACTGTCGAAAATGAACTGTAGCGGGGAACCCTTTACCCATATCTGGGAGTGGAAAAAATGCTCCTCCTCCTCTGGATCTTTCGGTTCTTCCTTTTGGATATTCATGGTGGAAACGGTGGCATTGGGCTCTGCATCAATAATATGATTCCCTCTGTCATTTCCCTTCTCAGGTTTTGATTCAATGTTGGAGCATGCATCTGATTCAGAAGCCCTCGTCTCGACCACCAATGACTGTTTGGCTCGACACTCACTTGTGTTGTGAGTGGAGCTATTACGGAACTCACACCACTTTCCCGTGTCCTTCTTCGTCTTCGCGGTGTTGTTATTTTCTTACATCTTCGGTAGGTTTTCTTGAGCCTCCATGCCTTGGATTTGTCCTTTGTTCTACGGTTTGGGGGCACCTTTTGCTTTCTTTTGATTCACAGATCCAAAGTCTCGCTTCTTATGTTTGAATTTTTTCTCAATCTTGGCAGCATACCGGTATGTCGTACCAAGTGAGGAGATGTCGAGGAACTCCATTTCCTCCTGAATGTATTTGTGCATACAATTGTGGTACTTCAACACCAAATGTTTCTCCGAATATTTGATACCCAACTTTGTGCAAAGGGTATGGAACATATTTTTCAGCTCATGCACATCTTGATCCCTTTGTTGTCGTAACGTAGTCCATTGTATGTACTTTTCCTTATAGCTCTTCATGAGATAATATTGTTCCTTGATGGCATCTCAAAAATAATTCCAAGTGGGTACAGCTGAGAATAGAGAGGGTTCCTCCTCGTCCTTTTTCTCACAGTAGGTTTCCCACCAGTCCTTGACATGGGGAGCAGATTTGAGCAGTGAAAAAATAATCTTCTCACGGTCGGAAAAGTCATGAACCGAGAAATATCCTTCTAATAGATTAAACCATCTATATATGGTGTCTACATCTATTTGGCCATCAAATATGGGAATGTCAAAATTTACTTGTACCTTAAAAGGGGTTGTGCCTCCAGAGTGGCTACTAGATGCAGATGCGCCACCAGTGGGCAATCATTGAAGGATCTAGGTGAAGTTATCCATCATCATGTTCCTTTGTTTTTCAAGGGCCTCCTCGAGCAATATTTTGATAGGATATCATGCTCCCTCATCTTTATTTCTGTCCCCCATGGGCGACCGTCGGGGTTTGCGAGGATGATCTTGCAAAGGTTCTACCAGATCGAGCCCTAACTCCTTATACCCCAACCTCGTTGGGGACATGCAAAGAAGGATTGAGAAAGAGAAGACCTCTCTGATACCATTGATCCGAATTTATGCAAGAATGCAACAAAATACACAAATAACCATGAATAGAAAGATGCAACAGAAATAACACTTCATTTCATTAATATCAAAGAACTGAAATTTGTTTACAGACAGAATGGAAATAAACTAGCTAGGGCGTTGGTAGCTTATCTCTGAGAAGCGATGTGGTGGCTACAGGCATCTGAACTCTGTGTTACAATGAGGATGGAAGGCCTATATATTATTGAGAAACAATGGAAACCCTAAACATCCAAAAACCTAACCCTAGGAGATGAAACACCAGAGTATGGGCCTCGTCGGGTAAATTGGTACATCAATTTCCCAGGGTTGTAACTTTGGCATGCTATCTCCGTTTGACGCACATGATACATCGTTAGAAAGATATATCCGAGGAATACACTGTCAATAGGGAATACTGAGACTAGAATAGACTCATATTTTTCGAACGTTTGATGCCCAAAAAACGTTGTTTAGGGCCTCAAAACGGCTCTGGAAGTTCAAGACCCGAAAAACTGCCAAAAATAGTAAATTGTGCTACAATTAAGGAAACTGAAAAAATGAAAGAAACAATGGTGGGGGTCCAAGTGGAATAGGTAGGTGGCCACCAATATCCACCTGGATCAATTAGATTGAACCTATAAATAGTGGTTTATATTGGCACAACAGAGCCAACCTCAATAACTCACAATATAATTAATAATTACCATATTAATTATCTTTTACATTAATTATCTTTCAGTTTATGGTGGGGTAGACCTGTACCCTTTACATCACAAATAGGGTTACATGTAAGTATGACTCTTGAACAATATAGAAAGGGATCTCATCCACCCACTAGTGCTCAACCACTAGGGGCACATCCATCTGTGCTCAGCCACAAGGATGTCCACATCTCTATCTCACTGCGTCTCACAGGAGAACCACATGCACTAATACTCAACCACTAGGATCATGTTCACCTGTGCTAAACCACAGGTGCATCCAACTCAACATATATTCTTTCTCACTGTGTTACACAGGAGAATCATATGGAGTATCACATCATCTGAACTTCCTGCTTAGAGGAGGATAATACATCCTTTCATCTCTGTCTCAGAATGATGCACCCAAGTCATGGGATTTTCCACACATTCACCTGTGCTCAGCCACAGACATGTCCAACTCAACAAATCTTCTTTCTCACTCCATTACACAGAAGAATCATCTGGAGTATCATCTCAACTCTCTACACAGAGGAGGCCAGCACAACGTTCCAGTTCTGTCTCAGATAGGAACCACACACCCATCGCATGGGCACACCCAACTCATGGGCTCCCTTTCAGGTATGTGTCCTGGAGGATTTCTCATGAAACTATAATCATCAACACTCCCTCTCAGCTAGGGAGGTATTCTCCACCAGGCCAAGTCTCTCACGTAACTAGTACTCGAACTTCGTCTTGGCAAGCGGTTTGGTGAAGATATCTGCAATTTGCTCATGGGTAGGAAGGTACTGCACATGTATTGTCTTCCTCTTCACCATGTATATGATATAGTGATATTTTATCTTGATGTGTTTCGATCTATCATGAAACACAGGGTTCTCATATAGCTTCACACAACTTTGGTTATCACAATGAATAATAGTAGGATCCATCTCATGATTGAATAAATCAGTCAGGAGTTTACGAAGCCACACTACTTTGTGGAATGTCACACTCAATGAAATGTATTATTCCTCTACAGTACTCAATGACACAGAGCTTTGTTTCCTGCTATGCCAGGAAACCATGGTAGACCCTAAAGCAAAGAAATAATCGAAGGTTCTCTTCCGGTCCACTACGCTCCCTGCCCAATCTACATCGGCATATCCCTGCAGTCTCAAGTCTACAATGGAGGCATATCTTAGGCCATAACCAACTATGCCTCATATGTATCGCAATATATGTTTTGCTGCTATCCAGTGAGTCTGTCTGGGTTGGCTCATGAATTGGCTAAGAACATTCACTTCATAGCATATATCTATTCTGGTGTTAACCAGATACATTAGTGATTCAATCAATTATCTGTACAAGTGTGGATCAATCTCTCCTGAATCATCATCATTCATCTTCTTCAAATCCATCACCATTGGTGTAGGCATGGATTTGCATTATGTCATACTAAACATTTTCAATATCTCCACAGTATATTTTCCTTGACTCAGGAAAATCTCATTTGTCCTCTACCATACTTCTAGTCCCAAGAAGTAATGCATCAAGCCTAAATCCTTCATCTCAAATTTAGCAGTCAATGCTTGTTTGCATTCAACAATGAGTCTCTCTAAACCAGTGAGAAAAAAGGTCATCCACATATAAGACCAAGATCAAGAACTCATTGCCATCAATGTGATAATATAGGTTTGGATAAAAAAACACTCTTTCTAAAGCCCAAAGTCATCAGGAATCCATCCATTTTCTCGTACAAAGCACGTGGTGCTTGATTTATTCCATACAGGGCTTTCTTCAACATGCACACATGAGATTTTTCGTTGTGTATAACGAATCCTTCTGGTTGCTCAATATAAACTTCTTCCTCAATTTCACCATTGAGAAAGGTTGACTTTACATCCATTTGATGTAGCTTCCAACCCATGGAAGCAACTAGTGCAATTATAGAATCGATGGAAGTGTATCGGGCTACTGGAGAAAAAGTCTCATCATAGTCAACTCCCTCTACTTGCGAAAACCCTCTAGCTACAAATCTCACTTTGTATTTCTCAATGCTTCCATCAGTTGCATGCTTTATTTTATAAATCCATTTGGAAGTCACTACAGACTTTCCCTCTGGTCTTGGAACAATATCCCATACATCATTTTTCAATATAGACTGATATTCTTCTGTCATGGGATCTTTCCATACTTGTTCACCTGAAGCTTCTCCATGTTAGGAAGGCTTAGATTCAATGATGTGACAGATGGCTGAAAGGTAGCTTGAGAATCTCTTTGGTCTCTTACTCTCTCTAGTTGTCCCTTGAGGGGTTGTATGTCCCTCTACTTCCTGTAGAGTTTGTTGGGCCCAAGAAGGACTTTTATGTCCCATTGTAATATCTCTAGGAATGTCAATTGGAGCAACTGGATCAGCTAGAACCACTGGATCAAATGGAGCAACTGGATAAACTGGAATAATGTTTGTCTCCCTCTGAACTGTTGAAGGGGGAGAAGGCATTGTCTCACTATCAATTTCCATCTGAGATTCTCAGGATCTTTGGAAGGCTATCTCTTCTTCAAAAGTAACATCTTTGCTTATTTCAATCTGTCTTTGACCAGGAATGTAGATCCGATATGCCTTTGAGGATTCATTGTATCCTACAAATGTTCCCTTTCTCCCTGAAGGATCCATCTTGGATCTCTTCTCTTTGGGTACATGAAAATATATTGGACACCCAAATATTCTGAGTGTCCAATCTCAGGCTTCAGTCTGGTGAAGGCTTCTTCTGGAGTATTGTTCTTCAAGATCTGATGAGGAATCCTATTTTGAACATACATTGTTGTCATGCATGATTCTTTCCATAGAGTCATAGGTAGACTCTGGTCATGTATCATTGCTTTGGTTGCCTCGATGATAGTTCTGTTTTTCCTCTCTGCAACCCCATTTTGTTGAGGGTTGTAAGGAACTGTAAACTCCCTCTTGATGCTTGCTTCAATACAGAAATTGCTGAAATATTTGGAGGTGTATTCTCTTCCATTATCTAATATTAGTACATTGATCTTTCTTTCAGTCAGGTTCTCAAACTGAGCTTTGAATTCTTGAAATTTTGCAAGGACTGCATCCTTGTTCTTCAGGAAGTAAATCTAAGTTTTCTGAGAGTGATCATCTATGAAGAGTACATAGTACAAGTACCCATTCAAATATGTAACTGTCACTAGCCCACACACATCTGAATGTATCAAGTCTATGTTTTCCTTGGATCTATTTTCACTGCTAAAGAAGGATCATTTAACATTCTTTCCAAGAGAACAACCTTTGCAAACACCTTTATGTTGAATCTGTATCTCTAGAAGGCCTGTTACCATTTTCCCTAGAGCTGGGAGAGCTATATAATGAATGTGATAAAGTCTTTTATGCCATAGCTCACTCAAGCTAATAGTGTCATGTAGGCCTGGACTGGTCTGATGGTTAATATGTACAAGTTTTTTTCTCGGACACCAATAACCTTGGCATAATTTATATGGGAGTCTTTGTGCCATGCAAGAACTCTTCCTTCTGAGAAGGTAACCCTATAGCCTTTGTCTTCCAAGGTAGAAACGGAGACAAGGTTCCTCTTCATTCCAGGTACATATAATACTTCTCTTAGTTGAAGCTTCATATCTGAATCTAGTTGGAAGGCAGAAGTTCCAATCACTTTCACATTATATCTAGCATCATCTCCAAGGACAACATGTAGATGTGCCTCTTCTTCAACAAAATTTGTTAGGTGATCTCTAAAACCAGTCATGTGCTTGGAGGCACCACTGTCAATTAACCAAGTATTATCATTGGTAGGGACCATACCTGAGAGTGTTGAGATTTTGATGTCTTCATCTCCTTGAAATCTTGGCTTCCAGGAACTGAATTTTCCTTACCCATCAAGCTTGTCTTCCATCATGATTTTGTTCATCATAATTTTAGATTCTTCACAAACCCTTGTCAACTGGGCTAAAAAACCTAACGGCTAGGTTAGGCTAGAACTTTTAGGTTTTTTTTTGGACTTATGACTACCAAAAATAATCCTTTGAAATATAAGAGAACACTGATGAGTTGAAGAGCTCCTTCAAAGAGTTGCAGAAACCCTAATTCTGAGATTTCTGCAGAAATTAGCGAAACCCTAGAAACCCTAGGGATAAAAAGTCAAAATGCTCGGAAATGCAATCTGAAGCTTTCTGGAGGTGCACTGAAGGAGGCCATACCCTCCTATGCTCTTTTTATACCCAATTTCCAAGTGACAAGTGCCGAAACTTTTCAGAAAGGTAGGCCATATGAAATTTTTGGAAACCCTAGGAGGGCCATACGGTTTTGCAGGGGAGAGAGGATGATTGAAAATTTCTTGTGCAATGGGTTCTTCAAGACCTATGCTCTGATACCATGTTGATTTTTCAATAAGCTAGGTTTAAGAATGAAGTTCATTCAATTGTTAGCATTTTACTTAAACCACAGACAATTTGTTGCAGCAACCAAGATCACAAGAAGAAACACCATGCACAAGTACACAAGAAGTATCCTGGGAAACCCTTCTCAACAAGGGAAGAAAACCCAACCAATCCTTTGCTATATTATTCAAGAGAAAGACCTCCACCACCATAAAAGAATAGCACACAAAAGGGTGCTCAAAAACCCTAGAAGACTAGCACCCAAGAGAGGTGTGCACTTTTACCAAGAAGTAAGTACTTGCTAAAATTTCCAAACTCACACTTGTGTTATATTTCCTCAATGGGGAATTTACCTTTACTTATATTAGATTGAAACTATCAACAGTGGTGTCTATTGACACAATAGGGCTGAACTCAATAACTCACAATATAATTAATGATTACCATATTAATTATCTTTTACATTAATTATCTTTCACTTTATGGTGGGGTCGACCTGTACCCTTTACATCACAAATAGGGTTACATGTAAGTCTGACTCTTGAACATTATAGCAAGGGATCTCATCCACCCACTAGTGCTCAACCACTAGAGGCACATCCATTTGTGCTCAGCGATAGGGATTTCCACATCTCTATCTCATTGCATCTCATAGGAGAACCACACTCACTAGTGCTCAACCACTAGGATCACGTTCACATGTGCTTAGCCACAGGCACGTCCAACTCAATAGATCTTCTTTTTCACTGCATTACACAAGAGAATCATCTGGAGTATCAAATCATCTCAACTCTTTGCTCAAAGGAGGCTAATACATCTTTTCATATTTGTCTCAGAACGATGCACCCAACTCATGGGATTTTCCACACGTTCACATGTGCTCAACCACAGGCATGTTCAACTGAATAGATCTTCTTTCTTACTATGTTACACAGGAGAATCATCCGGAGTATCATCTCAATTTTTTGCACAGAGGAGGCCAACACAACGTTCCAGTTCTGTCTCAAATAGGAACCACACACCCATCTCAAGGGCACACCCAACTGATGGGCTCTCTCTCAGGTCTGTGTCTTGGAGGATGTCTCACGCAGTTGTAATCATTAACATGGTGCAACAATTGCCATGGTGTAATCTCAGTATTTCTAGTATATATCTTGTGTGCTTCTCTTGGTAAAGGTACGCTTCTATTAGTAGAGGTATGTTCTCTTGGTATTGTGTTGTTGCTACAGTAGTGTTGTTTCTGGTTAGGGTTTATCTATTGATTCTAGTGTGGACTTGTCAAAATTATTCTATCTAAGAAAAGGTTAGTGTGCTCGGGGGTGGCATAGTGAATGTCTATAGTTGGGTGACAATGATGTGACATTGTTTATGGTTAAACGAGCATACCAAAATTTTAATAGCTAGGCGACTTAATTACATACTTGGGCCTTTTTTGCACACATGTAGGTTGTACGAGACCATACATGCCATGCACACAGTCATTGAGTTGACTTCCTTTCTACTAGGCACCTCAAACCTTAAGCTTGGTTGATTCCTTCACTATGGTCGACTTCTTTTTTCCTGAGTGATTTAATAGCAGCTAGACTAATAAAATTTGTTGTTCCCGGGGAAGTGATTAAAATTTTAGTCATGGATTGAGTAATCACTGGGAAGTGGATGACAAGTATCTCCATTGAATTCAAGTTATGATGGGTACCAAATAGCAAGTTGGAAAATATTAAAAATTGGGAGAATAGTAAATGATTTCTAGGTTCTAAGGAAACAATTTAGGAATTCCTTAGAGAGGATAATTATTTAAGCTGCTAGGGAAAAACAAAAGGCATGATGATGATGGTTGTAGAGGAACCCTCATAGACTATTACTAATTGGGAGGAACGCCAAGCTTGTCGAGAGCCAATTCTGTGAAGAAGAAAAACCATCCAAATAAATGTGCAAGAAGACTGGGTCTGAGAGATGGTTGGTTTTTTATTAACACCAAAAGGATCCAACTTTAGTGATGAGATTGATATATGTATGAGGAACTCTATTTAAGCCTTTCATTTCTCTATTACAATGCTTGTTTAGACAAAGAGGCCTTGGAGATAGCATTTAATATCATCCACTATTATAGTCGGCTTTTGATGATAAACAATACAACTTGCAAGACATTCTGATGCACCTACCTTTTGTCTTGATATTGTCATAGCTCTGGCCATTCATTATGAGATCCAAACTCCAACCACGATCCCAACAATGTGCAGAACATATATGTGTTTAAGGTTACACTAGACCACAGTGGACCATTAGTTGGTTATTATATACAAGCTACAATGAGAACACAGGCCTTACAACCATCAAAAGACCATAGAAGAGTAGAAAACCCTGTATAGGGCAGAGGATAGAGGCCTACTGGTCGTTCGGAAGATAGGGCACTCTATACAAGACTGAGACAGAGAAAATATTTTACACTTACGCAAAGGATTCATGTTGGTGAAGTGAGTGGGATATAAGTCCCTCATTTATGGATGACAAACCCTAATATTATATTCTCTATCCATGTCTAAATCTTCTATTCTAACAATCTAAATTTGTCATCAAACATTGCCTCTAACTTTGATTGGAGTTTTGCTTATGTCTCTTCTCTCCTTTTTTCTAATGATTATATATGTTCATAAAGACTATCTAGGGTGACTTTGTTGGGCCTTCCTTTGAAAAATTGAGGTTTTGGAATATGTGGTGAAGTGCTCATAATGAAAAATAGAGAAAATAAGTAAGAGAAGGAATTTATGCACCTAATTTATAAACCATAGAAAATCTCATCTCTGTTTGTTTAGATTCACTGCATGTATAAACCTTTGTTCAAATTCACCGCAGGTATAAAGATCTACATTCAAATTGGTGGCAGAATATAAATCTCCATTCAAATTCACCATAAATCTTTGATCAAATTAACAACATAGTAAAAACCCTTCACCATTCAAATATGCTAATATACATAATCAAAATCTTTGATCAAATTAACAACATAGTAAAAACCCTTCACCATTCAAATATGCTAATATACATAATCAACCCTAATTCAAATTTACCACATAGTAGAAACCCCATAATAGATATGAAATGTAATCATCGCAAACATTCCCGTGAGAATAAATAAAAAGGTAATTGTGCCAGGGAATCATCGCAGATATGGAATATGTGCGTGAATAATCACTGAATAAATTCCTCTTAGCGTGAATTATTGCACATTCAATAAGCACCCTCTTCACAACCTCGTTTTAAACCTTTGTGGGACCCTTCTTATCGTCAATTAGGTTGGGGATAAATGACCCACAAGCCATCCTAGATCATCCGTGTCACCGCCCCCCCATATGCTTCTCGTTCCTGGGCTTCATATGTGGCAGGTGGTATTCATTCGTCGCAAGTGGTCCCGATGAAGAGACTCAAAAGACCAATGTTTGAGAGGAAGACTAGGCATCGTTACCGAGTGGGACCTATGACGATATCTTTGAATGTCGATTGAAACCTACATTCCATCTCGAATCAATAAATACACTTATTAAAAAGGTGGGAAATCATGTCATTCTAAAAAATATTATACCCATCTTGTATTAATGATTATGACAACCTTACTATCTCATAAAGTAAATCATATCAATTTTGTTTCACCATCCCTTTTAATCACCAATCAATCGAGTTGTTAATGATGTGTATGTTTAAAAACATTATGGAAATATTGGATTGTTCAAGATACAAAGCCCACCACTCTAAAATAGCCCACCACTCTAAAATGGGAAAAAAAAAGAAAAAAGAAGGAGAGATGAATAACATTAAAAGCATGATAAGGAAGAGAGTTGCAATGTTGTTGATGTTATTAGTTTTTATTTTTCGGAATTTTATAGTATTCTTAGTTTTTCATTGTTTTTAGTATTCTTGCATCTTAAAGTAAATAGTAAATAATTTGTATCCAGGGAAATGATGATCAAAAGAAATCCCAACTGAATTGGTGGGAAAATAGAAGTCGCATAAAGAATCCGGAAAATGCTTAAGTTGATGGGTTAACATGTTGGATTTTCAATGTTGTTGATGTTATTAGTTCTTACCTTTCATATTGTAGGAACTTTATGAATCAACTTGTCATTGTTTCTAGTATTCTTGCATCTAATACTCGTGCATCTTAAAGTAAACAAGTTGTATCTAGGAAAATGATGACCAAAGGAAATCCCAACTGAATTGGTGGGAAATCAGAAGCTGCATGAAGAATCTAGAAAATGATTAAGTTGATGGGTTAACATGCTGGATTTTCTAATTGTGATTATCAGAGTGAGATCTGTTGTTCCTTAAAGTAGTTAATAGTCTTTCCTCAAAGCCATAGTTAGACAACTCTATTTGAGATTTGTTGTTCATTAAAGCACTTAATAGTCTTTCCTCAAAGCCACAATTACATACCATAGTTAGACAACTCTATTTCCATGAACTCATTTGTGTTCAAGTTTGACCATCACTAAGTCAGGCTAAACCATGGATGAACCCACACCCACTTGTATTAAG
Source organism: Picea engelmannii (assembly GCA_009831015.1). Classification (NCBI taxonomy): domain Eukaryota; kingdom Viridiplantae; phylum Streptophyta; class Pinopsida; order Pinales; family Pinaceae; genus Picea; species Picea engelmannii. The sequence goes on along the minus strand of ML785309.1, from coordinate 503,904 downwards.
TGCATGGTGGTGTGAGAAGCTTTATTTTCCAAGAATTGAGGGCTTTAAGGAGGGTTGAGGTGTCACAAAATTAACCATAAGATTTAAACCACTGATAAGAAGAGGACTAAATTCTGGTGTCAAAGTTGTTACCAGAATTTAGAAAAAACTATAGATGTTCCTTTCTTTTAGACCTACTACTTTTAACCTATAATATTTGACAAGGAAACTGATATACACCATGCACTACGTTAATCATTAATAATATTCCTTTTAGTGAATAATATAATATCCAATAAATAAAAGTTGATGATATTTTATCAATAATATTGATCAACTTAGTACATGATGCATAATTTTCTCTTATCCAATCATAAAAAAGTTATCCAATCATTTATAAAAAAGTCATATAAATCACATAACATTGAAACTATCTCAACATCAGTATGAGCGTCAAAGTGGTTACCATCAACATCAGTATGAGCGTCAAAGTGGTTACCGTGTTTGAAAGTCACATGTCTAACATTAAGACACTGCATTAATCTTTTCACGGACAATGCAACCACAAACTTTATAATAATCTTTAACATGGTACAACAAAAAATTTCCACTTTGGAGTTGAAAACAATTTATATTTTGTGATTCAAGTTTAACCACAAATCTTTCACATTCACTCATTGGATTCTTCCACGAGTTCGGATTTTAAAACAATTTATATTTGTGATTGAAATTTCAAGTCATGTTTTTGGAAAGAGTGCAAAAAATAAAATTCAAGAGATTGATTGTTAAACGCGTTTTGTAGTTTGATGGGTTTATACGTATCTCTTGATTGTTAAACGCGTTTTGTAGTTTGATGGGTTTATACTTATGACGATTCAAGAGATTGATTGTTAAACGCGTTTTGTAGTTTGATGGGTTTATATTTATGACGTGGATTAAAGTTTCAAAATGTGAATATAAAAAATAAAATTAAGGGAAGAGGAGGTTGAAAATAAAATAAATTATAATAAAAATATTTTTAATATAATTTATAAAATAATAAATTATAAAGATTGAAATGAATTGAATTTTTAAAAATAATAATAATTTAATTTTAAAGTTATTGTCAAGTTAGATATTCAATTGGTGTATGAGATCTTCTTATTTATGAGATATAGACAACTATTTGACTGTTAAAATTTATCGAAATATGCATATTCGATCTTTTCTAGATTTGAATCTATAACTTTAAAAAAAAAACACATTCTTAATATAAAAAAAAAATTGAAAAAATAAAAATCATATAAAAAATTATGTTTTAAAATTTTTGATTTTAATAAATATTTCATAAATTCAAAATTAAAATAAATTTATAGTATTTAAAAAAACACTTGTAAAAATAATTAAATAAAACCAAACTAAAATTTTGGAAAAAAATTGAATAGAGTCAATTCAATATATACAAAAATAACTTTATTATTATTATTACATAAATAATTAAATATAATCAAATCAATATATACAGAAATAACTTCATTACTATTATTAGAAAGGATTTTTCTAAAGTTTTTACTTGGCAATTTTATATTTGTTTGTATCTTTCCCAAAAGAGTTAAACTGGTCAAAAACTTTATAAATTGCAAAGTTTTGTTTAACTATACTAATTTTTTGTTCTTTAAAATTCATTTTTAAATGTAGAAATGGATTCAATATGCTAAAAAACTCTTGGAAAGCTTGGGACAAATAAGTAGGTTACATTTTGGTCACTTAATTAGGTAAAGATATTGAGTGAATCTCAATTTCTAAAACAACAACAAATTGATTTTATAGCCTTTTGCTTATAATTCACAAAACTCAACCACTGAAACTAATCCACCAAACTAAATTTTAATCTTCATCAAAACTTTTAAATATCATAAAAGCAAAGTACTGTCCATTAAATAATTCCAAATAATGGAACAATTACATGTCCATATACAGCCTGAGTGGGCCTAATATACAGCCTAATCCAGAGGGGGTAGGGTATGTATACATTCGTAGACTTTACCAGTCAAATCACTGAGCGAAGGCGGAGGGGGGTCCCTTGTCCCACAAACAAACCAATTTAATGTGCTGGCTTGGCCGTGACCTTAAAAATAGATTATTATTATTATTATTATGTACAAAACTGAATGATGCCATAGATACTAGCTACCATTTTGAACAGTTAAGTGATTGGTAGAGGATTGGTTCTCTTCCATTCCTCATCATGTAAATGTCTGGCAAGGAGCCTAGATCGTATAACCCAATGCTGCGAGAGTACTGTGTGGCATGTGGCGTTGCTTTACTGGAGTCCTCTGTCACTGTTTTCTACAGTAATCTAAGATTAAAATTGCAATTAACGTTCGCCAAACTCGGTTTGTTGCCGGCCTTTCCACTCCCGTCGGGCAAGATTAATGTCGCTAGCAACTTGATCCAACCGACATTTAAAATATATTTCTCCTTACTTTGATGTCATTGTCCGAATCTACGGAACGTCTGTACATTTTTATGGGCTGGAAGCACCCCATGTGCTTCTTTATCGATTTGTTTCAGTTTCGATGGATGCTCAAAAATGGCACTTCATGAATTTTATTGTGAATATCACTTAGATTGAGTCACTGCCATAGATGATTTTGGCTTTCCCGGAGAAGTTATCATAGGCCACAGGGATTCATGTATGAAGCAAGTTAGCAATAGCACGGTTGTTTCTCAACTTGTTGCCACAAGCGTCGTCTGAATTCTTATTTGTCGCTCCTTTCAACTGTCAGACGGTGAAGAAACAGTGGAGAATCCCAGGCATAGGAGAAATTTTAACTTCCGTCCGAGCTCCAAAGCCGTTAACGATTGGCTCCGTTTGCTTCTCCTTTACAAAATACTCCTGAAACAGTAAAATATGGAGATAAAAAGAGTATTTCTTCACAAATCTGGCATTTCAACAATCGTAGTAATTACTTAAACCATTACATCAAGCTCGAAAGATCTCCGAATTCGGTGCAGCAGTTGACAGGAGAACTGAATATGGCAAAGTATATATAGTGAGAGAGTGAAAAATTATGGGAAATGGGTTCCCGAGATTCGGGTTATCGGAGGGCCAGCCACAGTATATTTGTTTGTTTTTCCTTCACCTCATGAGGGGAACATCCATGTTTGTTTTTCCTTCATCTCAAGAGGGAAATATCCACGAAGCAATGGTATAGTTTCTCTTATTATTCAAAACATGGAAATTGCAACAGCCTTGCACCCTCTCAATCATTTTTCACCTCCAACTCTCTCATACTCTATTTTGCCTCTACCAACATACATGAATTTATAGCATTTCTTACACAGTTACACAAAAAACTTGGTTTTGTTCACCACCTTTCCTGCAAACCAAGAGAAGCTAAACTCCATCACAACTTCTCTAATGCTACTGGCTGGTTTCGTGAAGATGTCTACACAATTCTTTTGAGTGTGGACCTTTTCAAGAACCACTCCACCTTCATCAACAACATGTCTTACAAAATGGTATTTTACAGGAATATATTTTGTCTTACTGTGATACACTAAATTTTTAGCTAAATAAATAGCACTTTGACTATCACAGAAAATTTTTACATTATTTTGAAACCGTCCTAACCCACCCAGTAAACCCTTTAACCAAATTGCGTCTTTGCAAGCATGTGAAGCAGATATATACTCTTGCTCTGCAATGGATAAAGCAACAATGTTTTGAAGCTTTGACATCCAACTTATAGGACCACCTGCAAGAGTGAAGACATATCCTAAAGTAGATCTTCTTTTGTCCAAGTCACCGGCAAAATCTGAATCAACATAACCACAAACTTCATCACTACAACCATCAAAAGTGATACAATAATTGCTTGTTCCTCTAAGATACCGAAGCACCCATTTCACTGCTGCCCAATGTTCTTTTCCTGGATTTTCCATGTATCTACTGACAACACCAACTGCATGTGAAATATATGGTCTTGTACATACCATCGCATACATCAAACTTCCTACTACATTAGCATATGGTACACGAGACACACACTCCTTTTCTTCATCATTACTAAGACTCAAACCTAAAGAAATCTTAAAATGAGAAGACAAAGTGATATGTATTGGTTTCATCTTATTCATACCAAATCTCTGAAGTATTTTCTCCACATACTTCTCTTGTGATAACCACAACTTACCATTTTTCCCATCTATGTGTATCTCCATGCCCAAAATCTGTTTTGTTGCTCCTAGATCCTTCATATCAAATGTCCTAGCCAACTGAGCCTTTAACCTATTGATTTCAAACATGCTTTTGCTTGCAACAAGCATATCAAGATATAACACCATAATAATAAATATGTCATTTTCCAACCTTTTAAAGTAAACACAATGATCATATTCACTCCTGGTAAAATTCTGGCTCACCATGAAAGAATCAAACTTCTTGTACCATTTTCTGGGAGATTTCTTCAGGTCATACAATGATTTTCCGATCTTGCAAACAAACTTCCCGTTGCGATTCTGAACAAACCCTTCCGGTTGTTCCATGGAAATTTCCTCATCCAAATCACCATGTAAAAATGTTGTTTTAACATCTAGATGCTCCAATTCAAGATCCAGTAAAGAAACTAGTGCTAATACAATTCTAATTGAAACAAGTTTTATGACTGGTGAAAATATCTCATGAAAGTCAATACCTGCTTTCTGAGAATACCCTTTTTCCACCAGCCTTGCTTTGTATTTGTTCACTTTATCATCAACACCTTTCTTCAATTTGTAGACCCATTTACACCCAACAACCTTTCTGTTTTCTGGAAGTTCTACTAGGTCCCATGTTTCATTCTTTTTTAAGGCATCCATCTCTTCTTTCATTGCTTCTTTCCATTTGACACTTTCAAATACCTCCATTGCTTCCTGATAACAACTAGGTTCACCGTCATTAGAAATCAAAGCAACCGATGAAACATAATCATCATACCTTTTTGGAAAAGCTCTGACTCATGTAGATCTCCATACAATTTGTTGTGGCATTCCTCTATTTCTTGAGGCATTTTTGTATGATCATCGTCCTAAGGATTTTCCTCATGAATGTCCTCCTCATGGACATCCTCATGATTCTCCTTCGTAGATGACTGAATATCAAAATGAATTTGTTGTAACTGTGGTTCATTAGCTTGTTTCATATCATTATTTACATCTGATTTTGAGAGTGAAAGTTCATCAAATATTACATCTCTATTTATGATGATCTTGTGGGCAGTAGGATTCCACAATCTATATCCCTTAACACCATCACCATATCCAACAAAGATTGCTTTATGTGATTTAGGATCTAGTTTGGAATGCTGATTTTCCGGAATAAGTGCATAGGCTTCACAACCAAATACCCTAAGATTAGAATAATCACATGGTTGACCTGTCCATACCTCTTCTGGAATTTTGCATTCAATTGTTGTCGATGGTGATCTGTTGACCAAGTAACATGATGTAAGAAATGCTTCCCCCCACAATTCCTGCTGCAACTTTGCATTACTGATTATTCTCCTTGCTCTCTCGAGGAGAGTCATGTTCATGCGTTCAACAACACCGTTCTACTGTGGAGTGTAGACATTGGTTCTATGTCTCACGATCCCAACCTTCTTGCAATAATTATCGAACTCCTTAGAAGTAAATTCGGCTCCATTATCTGTTCTGAGACATTTAATAGACTTGCCAATGCTCTTTTCAACCAAATCTCTAAACTGCTTAAATATGTTGAAAACATAAATTTTTCTCTTTAACAAATAGATCCATACTTTCCTAGAGTAATCATCTATAAAACTGACAAAATATGATGATCCTCCATAAGAGAGTTTAGGAGATGGACCCTAAAGATCATAATGAGTATAGTCAAGGATACCTTTACTTATGTGTTTTCCAGATTTAAATTTCTGTCTAGCTTGTTTACCATAAATACAATGCTCACAGAACTTCAAATATACAGATTTTAAACTAGGAAGTAACTTTCGATCAACATGTAACTTCATTCCTTTCTCTCTCAAATGACCGAGTCGTTGATGCCATAAATGAGTGGAGTCTCCTGCATCATCCAATGCTACTATTGCATGACCGATTTATATTCTCCCTTCAAATTTATATAGGTTCCCGACTCTGTTTTCCTTCATGACAACCAAGATACCTTTCAATATCTTTAAAACTCCTCCTTGAACTGTGCCTTTATATCCAAAAGAATCTAGAACTCCCAAAGATATCAAGTTTTTTCTAAGATCAGGTACATGTCTCACTTCTGTTAGAATCCTAACAGTCCCATCAAACATTATTATTCAGATACTCCCTATCCCAACAATTTTACATGTAACATCGTTTCCCATTAAAACTACCCCATCATCTATAGATTGGTATGTAGTGAACCAACTCCTATCAAGACACATGATGGGATTCTCCAGAATCAATTAACCAATTATAATGATATTGTGAGACATTAGATGTAGACAATATCTCTTCAATCATACCTAAATCCTTCTCGGTTGTATTTGCCTCCTTTGTAGAGTCCTCTTCCTTTGATGCTTGCTTCTGTTTCTAGCAATCTTTCTTGAGATGCCCTGATTTGTTACAATACCAACACTTTAGATTACCTTTTTTTTCCCTTTGACTTAAATCTAGATGCACCTTTCAGATTCTACCCTCGTTCTCTAGATCGTCCTCTAGTCGTCATTGCAACTGTTGTTGAGGTTTCTGCACTACCTTTCCTGTTCCCTTCCTCAGATAACAAGGCTCCAACAACAATATCATAATCTAAAGAATCTGATGTACTAATCCACATAGACGTAAGTAGATGATCCCACGACTCAGGTAAAATACATTATAAAGTAATTTCCTTATCTTCATCTTTGAATTTTATATCCACACTAGATAACGGAAAAATCAGGTTATTAAAATTATTTAGATGATCAACAATTTGTGTACCTTCATTCGTCCTTAAAGTATACAACTGCCTCTTCAAGAAAATCTTGGTCATCAAGGATTTTGTCATCTATAGAGATTCCAATTTTCTTCCTTAAGCCTATTGTCGTCTTCTCTTATGCGATGTTAAATAACACTTCATCTGCTAAACACAGATGGATGGTATTGGGAGAGCTTTAACATCCATATCTTCCCAGTCCTCATCTGACATACCCATGGGTCTCTTTCACTTTCCCGACAATGCCTTTTACAGGCCTTGTTGCACAAATAGATCTCGCATTTTAAGTTTCCATAATTCAAAATTATTTTTACCATTGAATATCTCCACCTCACACCTTGCACCCTGCATCTTTGCCATTTTTCTTAAAGAATCAGATAAAACGTTTTTAAGACCAAAGATTTATAATATAGTGGAATATCAAATAAATGGAAATGAATTAAAATTATTTAATAAATTCACATTATACCTCCTATTCCATATAATATTCCACCATTTAAAAAATAACAATTACTAATCCACTCCTTTAAAGAATCCTACATGAACCACTATGGGATTCACCTTAAAAAAAAATTTCAAAAAATGTATTACTCCATAACCTTTAATGGATCATACGCAACACCAACACAACCTCGATAAATTGTTGCCAATTCAACAACTCATTTCTTAATGCATAAAAAAAATAAGGATCGACATAAAACACATATTATTTGCAATTCCCGGCACACATAAATTTAGCTGAATGACAAAAATATTATTTGCAGGTCGCAATAAGTTACCAACTATTCTGGAAAAATCAATTGATGATGTCGCGAGCCTAGATTGATGGGATAATTTCCCTATCCATCCACACCTCGTCCCCTATGACGACCACGAATAATGCCACAACAAAGATTAAAATTGAAGAAACAAGGCCATGCACTGTGGGCCAAAACGAGAGTCGAGGCCAATAATCTCGTCCTCTATGACTCTCCAACCAACAATAATACGTTTCTACAATTTATCTGTGGCTCCAACAAAAAAAGCTCTGATACCACTTGTAGGATCAAGCAAGCACATACAACAAATATTACAGCATAATAGAATAATACATGGAAAACAAAAATGGAAAATTCATAAAAAATGAAAACAAGTTTTTATGTGGTAAAACCCTCCTTCACCTCATGAGGGAAACATCCACTGAGCAATGGTATCAGTTCTCTTATTATTCAAAACATGGAAATTACAGCAGCCTTGCAAGATCTCAATCAATTCTCACCTCCAACTCTCTCATACTCTATTTTTCCTCTACGGGCATACATGAATTTATAGCATTTCTTACACAGTTACACAAAATTTTGATTATTAAATGCACTCCTATCCATATTCTAACTTGGTATATTTAGTTGAAACCAAAGCTGAATAATAGGATCCAAATCCATTCTTGGAGGAATCCATTGTCACCAATTTCCAACAAAAATCCATTTATGAATGTAAAACTAGATTCAACATGTTGAAAACCCCCTGAGGCGCTTAGATTATATAGAAATAATCACTCAAATCTATGGATCTAACACTTTTTGGCGGGATTTCTAGCAAATATGTCTGAAAAATATTGCAATTTTTTTTTTATTTCATAAAACGTTTAGACCACGACCTGCCCACCCTTCTCAACCAAGAAGGGTACCCAAAATAACTAAACTGTAAAGTTATAATCCTGCAACATGTTGCAATAAATTCATTTCGTTGTAACTTCATTTCTATTCATCCTCTATAAATACAACGAAACTTCCATTTGTATGAAAATGCTTTCCTTAGCTAGGAATGTAGTTCTGGCACCTTTGGCTCCAAAGTTCTTTATGTTTCCAGGGACCACAATTGTGAGAATGCAGAGTAAGGATTCCCATTGATGGATTCCCCAGTGAACATGAGTCTCCTTCCTCTCAACTTCTCCAGCATGTCTGTAGCAGTCAACCTTCAAGTCAAGACATGTGTTAAGTTAAATTATGTTGTCAGAGTAGATATTTTAGTAGTAACAATGTTCAAAGAATTCATGGATGTAAGAAGTACTATTAGATAGCTGGGAAGAACAATCTATGGGTCACCATCTCCATTGTGTATATAGACTGAATCCATCCGCCCATTCCCTTTGCATTCAAATTCACTGCTCATATAGGGCATTCTTGACCGGAATAAAGCTGCAACATAAGCATTTTATTAATTTTCTCGTTGGTTAGTTTGTTGGAGCTTTCACTAAATATTAATATTTGGTCCTAAATATTAATATTAATATTTAGGATAGATATTAATATTTATTTTACTATTAACATTGAATTACGATAAAATATTATTAGTTAAATTTAACTTTGTTTAATATATTTTTAGATAAACTTATGGAAACAAGTCTGATATATGATATTCAAATTTGTAGGGATTTTCCTTGTGGGAGTTGTAGGTTACTAAAAACTATTGTAGTATTTGTTGTTTTAATTGACCAAAAACTTGTTGGATAAACATGGTATATCCACACAAGTTGAACACTTTAAGGTAATTGGTCAGAAAAATAATAATCAAAGATCAATATACCAATGTATTATGTTGTTAAAACGCTTAGACAAGGAAACAATCCACATCCCCAACCAACATGATCACTTGAGGCAATATATTAATGCAAAAGAAAAATAATTTACATATGAGTTTCTCAAAATCAATCATTAGCAAATGACCCTTGATTCTCTTTAAATAGAGATCATGGACCAATCATTTGTTAAACCATGGATCAATATAGCCATTAGTATTGAGGAGAAGATGAACGGGTGGATCACTTTATGTCTAGTCTTATGACCGTCAGATTAGATAATTACAATGCATAATAAAGAAACACACTTTACCTAAAGACACATTAGACTAAGTTGATATTAAGTAACTCATAAGTGTCTAAATATCCTAACTAAACTTTCAGCTGATAAAATATTTTTGTTAAGAGTTTACTACGTTTTTACCTAATAAAATTGCTTTGTTTTTGGAAAATCTCAGCTAAGAGTTTATAATCTCTCGTCCTAGAGTTTTTTCGATTTTTTTTTCATTTGCATCACACCAGCCTCACCGTGACTCACTATAAAAAGTGCTACCCATCCTCGTGTTTTCACTTTTATTTCATTTAGATTAAAAACAAGAATCGCCAAGGTAATGATTATTTCATAGATTACACATGTTTTGTAGGTTATTTAATGTGGGACTCGTTTACATTTTGGATCCCTCTCTCAAGCTTTTGGCATGGATATACCATTGTTGAAGACAATGAATTTTCAAGCTAAAATACAATTACATAACCTTAGTGACCTCAAACATGATGATTTAAATACAAATTTTGATAATCAAATCATGCCTGAGTTTCATCTTAGGAAAGGAGGAGTGCATAGTGGTCATGCTTAGACATGCATTCAACATCTATTTTGTCTTGTTCCAAATGGAAAAAGAAACTACATAGATGGCTATGCAAAGGAGGTTGTTAATAGTGGAGTAAGAGTACTAGTTGCAGAAAAGGCTAAGACAAATAAGGATATTAACAACATGCTTGACAAATAATACTTTACAAGTTTCCTTAGTACATTACATTGGATAGTCAACATCAAACTACAAAGTTCAAACATAAAAACCATGCCTAATCTAAAGGAAGAATCAAAGGAATTTAGGGATATGGAAGTAATATTGAAGCACGTAGAGCCTATCAAATGAAAATCTACTCATGGAAGTGTTTAAGAAACATTCTAGAGTTTTGTTTAAAATGATGAAAATATTTCTACCTTGGGAGAAACATTGTTGAGGTGGTATTCATGCGTACCAACGTTATTTGTTTCACATTAAGAACTTGATAAGACCCTAGCATTTTTTCAATAATATGTAGATTGTAGCAAATTATACTCGACCATTACAGGGGACTCAATTTTGATAATATTTGAGAAGGATAAGCCTAATTTGGGTCGTAGTTTGAGGCATGTTGAATCCATAATGCCACATATACTAGGGTAATAAATTGATAAAATTATAAAAGAGCTTGAGGGAACAACATTTTCACTTGAATGCTTGGTAAATAGGTTCGTGTAGAAGTCAACTGATTAATTAGGATAACTATCCCATTAGTGGAAACGATACATCAGAAATGGATGCTTTCCACCAAATGGTAACTAAGCTGAGAATCGTGTTCTCAAGATCTGTGCTGGAAAAAAAGAGAGCTCTAAAGAGATTGCTTGATGAACTTGGCTTTGCGAAGGACAAGAAGAAGAAGACGTCCATTATCATATATATCCTGCATCTTTTTAGAAATTATGTCATGTTATTTGTGTTGGAAATATTGTTGTCATTGATGTCAAAGACAGGGGGAGCCTACAAATGTCCAAGATAAATATTGCAAGATGGAGATTGTTGAAACTATTACTTTTAGATTTTTGATGATCAGTTTGGATACCCTATATTTGAAGGAATTTTTACCCTACATACCTAGCTCAAATGGGAGCACAAGTTATATGTTTGGAAATTTTATTCCAATACCTTTCCAATGGTATATGTCACTCTCTTTATCTCCCTAGGAATGAGGAGATATGAATTATTTCCTTCCGACAACCCAACCAGAAAATTGAGGTCGGCTCAGCTAGTGTTTATAGGTTGGCCTTGAAATTGGGGACAAAATTACTATAAATACATGATATATTTTCACATTTGTAGAGCTTGAACAAGCAAGATATCAAGTCTGAGGTGCACTAAAGGTTTTGGACTGTCTTTCTGGTATGCAAGAGAAGTCTAAGGGATTTTCTTGAGGTATTTTTTGTTCTCAAGGTGAGATATGAAGGAATGAAGGTATGTGATGCTGCCATGTGCACTGTTTTGAGGTTGTGATGTTGCCATCAATGGATGTTTCCATCAATGAATGTTTTCATTAGTAGATGTTTCCATCAGTGAATATTGTTGTCGGTGAATGTCTTCATTAGTGGATGTTGTCATCAGTGAATGTTGTCATCAATGAATGTTTCCATTAGTGATTACATTCTGCGAATGATGCTATGAGGCTTGCTAGGGTTTTAAGGATTGTTTGTGGAATGAAGCATGCATGTGAATTTATAAGAACTCTATGTATGAAGATCTTGGATTGGTGTCTATACATATCTTATTGAGTTGGTGCTCAGTTGAGGATATTGGTGTCTCTAGTAGGTTGGTGCCTACATCTTACTGAGTTCGTGCTCAACTAAAGATATCGGTGTCTCTAGTAGTTTGGTGCCTACAATATTTGTAATACTAAGTTGATACCTACATACATTTATAAATACAAGTTTATGGTTTTCTCCCAATTGGGTTTCCATGTTAAACTTTATGCATTGTGATTTGAGTTTATATGTGATTATTGTTTCTCAGCCAATCAATGATTGATGAATGATTAAACAAAGTAAAAAGTATCTTATACCGATTCACCCCCCCTCTCAGTATAAGCATAAGTTCAACAATTGGAATCATAGTGGGTTCCTTTGGAAACAATCTAACCATTGAAAGGTAGATATCGGGAGCACACATGGATAGTCAAGAAGAATTCCTCTTCATAGCCATGGATACAAATTCTACTAATGAAGAAAATGAATAAAATCAGAAAGAATAATTATATTTAAAAGAAGAAGGCATTGATGGGGATGTGAATCTTAAAGAAAAACTCATTAGTTCCTTAGAAGAAATAAACATACTCAGGGAAAAGAATAGAATGGAAAAAGATAAATTGCATAAATATGAAGAGGAGGATTATGATCTTGAAGAAATAAAGAAGACAATTATCATCCTGAAGACTCAAATAAAAGAGGTAAAAATGATAGAAGAAGTGGTGAGAAGCCATGATGGGTGTTATATATGCACTAAAAACACAGTAAAAACCCTGAATTAAATTGTCAACCCGGGGTAAGTAAACTTAGAGTTGTAGCAAAATATATGCCAAAGGTAGAAGGGTTGGTAGGAGTATAATCTAACTAATGAAGGTAGCTAACTAAGGCTAATCTACTCAAGCAAAACTATCTAATGAAAAAACCCTACTAAGCAACTTGAAACTAGGTAACCTAAGTACTTTTGGGCCAAGGATCGATGGATAGTTCTAAGAAAACAAGTAAAAACCCTATGTAAAGCAAACTAGTTCATAACAATAAGAAAAAACAACTATCTAAGCATATCAATAAGCAAATGAAAAAAGCAAACTATTTTAACTTGCCAACCTACATTCAATGAGCAACTACCCTATGAAAGCAAATAAATAAACAAGCAAGCAAAGACACCTAACTAACCTACTAAAGCAAGTAAACAAGTAAGCAATTACAACTATCTAACCTACTAAAGCAATAGACAAGTAAGCAAAGACAACTAACTAACCTACTAAAGAAAATAGACAAGTAAGAAAAGACAACTAACTACTGCAAGCAATCAAATCAAAGCTTCTCATTGAACAACTATCTAGCCTAAGAGGCAAGTGGACTAAATGCTTAATTCAAAACTATTTCTAATGCATGAAAGGAAATCTATTTTATTGAAAGCAAGAAGAACTACCAACTAATGCTTAATCTATGATAAGCAAACTACTATCTAATCTATCAAAGCAAAGTCTATCTATCCTAAAACAACAATAAAAATTTATTCTAATCTATGAAAGCAAGAAACTATATCTATGAAAGCAGGAAAACTATTTCTTTTAATCTATGAAAGCAATACAACTATTTCTTAATCTATGAAAATAGGAAAACTATCTTTTAACCTATGGCAATTCAAATATAATGCTGGTGGTTGTGTGAATGTCTTCGGTGTCAAATGGTATATCGATGGAACTTAACAACAAAGGACAATTCCAGTGGTATAAGCTCAACACAAATCTCAATGGAAAAGTGAAAGGTATGGATTAAACAATCCAATGAGAGTTTAGCCATGACAAAACAATGTTAGATACCCTGCAAATTCATGTATAAACCATCAACAACATAACAAGATCATCATTATACTTTTATTCTACATAAGAAAAATTCATACTTAAACTCAATCATTAACTAAGAACTACAATTGCAGTCTAACTCTAGGCAAGAAATTACGTAAAATGAAACTATGTTATGTCTATTCTAACAATTCAAATTGCAATAAGGAAATGATTAAAAACATAAATTAAACTATGATATTGAAAAGTAAACTAACAATATACATTAACCAACAACTAGTTAAACAAGATCTATATAAAAATGAGATAAGCAAGCTATAATTAAAAGATGGAATTAATTCTATCCATCCATCAAATCCCTGTCAAAGAAAACCCAAATCAAAACTATGTTTTATTCTAATTAAAACTTTGTTTTAAACTTGACTATAAAATCATAAATCAAAGCATAATCTAACATCTAATTGCACATGGGGTTAGTATAGAGACTTGCAAGACTATTCCTAATCTACAAGATCAATGCATGCTAACACATCTCATCATTCTAACCTACAAAAGAGAATCAAAACAATTAAACTACAACAAACTAGTTAACACAATAAAAATATGCATGTACAAAAAATAAAGAGAACAATTAAATTATGAAATGCATAAACAAACACGAAGACAGTTACCAAACTACCGGTGGGCCCCCCAGCAAGTCGTGGTCACTTCCTAAAAGTACACCACGTGCTCAGCAAGACAAATTCACCATAAAAACTGAAAAACGTAGTTTTGGCATAATCTGGGAATGTAAAAACTTAAAACAGAGTAAAATCATTTTTTTGTCTATGACACTGACAATTCTAATTCTTATGTTACTTAACAATCTTTTGACTACCTCAGTGGTATTTATAACATTTACAGACCAAGTGGTCGACCACAGGAGGGCCGAACCACTTCTAATTTCAGCAAATTACAATAAATGATGCCCTAATTGATAAAACAGAGCGAGCCAATAATTGCCCACTTGAGCAACTAAAACTGAGTTGTTGAGATCTCAGTCACTAGAGGGGGCAAGCATGAACAAAACCCACGTGCTTGATTTTCCCGTCACTGATTGCCAATACCATAATCGCCAAGTCGCCCTACGTTTTTGTGCAATATGCAGTGCTGGACAAAATGTCGGATCAAGTGTCGGAATGAGTATTGGAAGGAGTGCCAGATCAAGGGCCGAAAGCATAAACATGGTGCATTTTTGTCCTGTAATACCAAAAAAATGTGAATTAGATCTTGGTAGTCATAAAACATGATGAATTATACGTAATACAATCATTAAACATGAATCACACGTACCTTATGTCGATCATACCATTTTATCATAAATTCTTCAAAAAGCTCCTCTAAAATATGAAAAACACATATGTACATGCGACAAAAGTGTATAATAACCGTCATAAAAGTGATCATATCTCGGGCCCAACATTATCCCCACACTTACGATTTTGCAGGTCCCACTGCAAACAAAAATAAGTTACCCCTTAGAACTAGGCTTGCTGAGGAGGATCAGCTTTGGAAGCCTCTCCTTCTTACTATGAAGACTTAACCATGTGCCTCTTGTGTTTCTTCAGCTGTGCTCTGAGGCTACAGTTAGATTTGGTCATCTCATCGACCAATTGTTGAAGAGAGTTAACCTTTGTTTGAAGGACTGCATTGTCATGATGAAGGTGTGTATCTATTGTCTTCCTTTCCTCCAACTATTGGAGAAGTTGATGGTTTTCCCTCTGTAGATCCTCTATGGTTGGGGAAGAATCAGTGATCTCAGAGGAAGGCTTAGATCCTTTGAGGGATGTGGACAATCTATCAGTTTTAGGATCTAGAGTGGCATGGGTGAAGTAGGAGTGATGGGAGATCGGTAAGGTGAGGTAGGTTCTGATTTTTTTTTCCTTAGTGGCTCTAATCCATCCGTAAAAAATTCCCTAGGTTTCTTATGAGGGATCTCAAGGTCGGAGGACACTTGGATAGGATCAGAAGCAGGTGGAGGTTTTTCATAAGGCTTGGCTCTTGTGCTCTGGGTACTCTTCCAAAAGGGTCCTTTACCAAATCGATTGGCTCCCCTCTTGTTTGTGGGAATGATGGGAAAGTCTTGCTACATTACTTATTGGAGCTTTTTAGGTGTATGATCAAGAGAGAGTGAAGGCATTGGGGGGTTAACAATAGGCTTCTTTTGGTCTTTGCTCTTGGTCTTTTTACCCGATGAAGAAGTAGGGATATCAACAAAATTTTGGTATTGTTCCGGCAAAGAGAGGGTTTTTGCAAGGGGGTTTGGAGTTCTTGGAGAACAAGGTTTGGATGGAAAGATAGTTTTTAGGCTAAGTGGTTTTTTGCTGGTCTTAACTGTCAGGTGAGGGTTTGCAAATTGGTAGATAAAGACATCCCAAATTTTCCCCTGTTTCTCTAGCTCGGAAAGAATGAGGAGTTTGATAAAGCCATGGTGGAAGAGACTATTGTGGGGGTTAGTCAAATTTTTCCTCACTTGAGAGGACATCTTCTCCAAGCTTTTGAGAAAATAGAAAGGGAAGTTCAAGGGTTTGTTGAACAGAAAATGAGCCAGCAATCTAAAATGACAAGCTTTGAAAGTAGAGTATCTACATTCACATGTAATTAACCTTGTGATGATGATGAGGGGGTTAATCAATTATACCTTTATCCACTCCTTAGCATACCCTTTTTCTCCTGAAATTCTCTCGAATTCGGGCTTAAACACCATGTTATAACTTGAGCACGACAATTGGTGATTTTTGAACCATCTATCTCCCATTCTTGGGAACTTTGTTGTTGCAGTAATGGACTCTTCTGTGAATTCAAAGTTAAGAGACCCTACATGTGTTGTCTTACCATCGAAACCAAGGGAGAATTGCATGGAGAGGCCATCATTGTGGCTTTGCAAGCTAGACAAAAATGGCCCCCAGCCTGCGCGCAAAAACACTTCTCTGCACTGTGTAAATTCGGGAATGGAAAACAAGTCTGCATAGGAGGAGGGTTCATATCTCTTGGGAATTGTGACAGAGGTGAATTTTACTAGGAAAGGGCATGATCGAGCCAAGATATGGCACAAATTGGGCATGGTCGAAGCGCGATTTGAATAGGGGATGAGTTGGCAGAGGTTGGGTGCAAATCCTTAACCCAGGGTAGAGAAAATGGAAAGGGCAAATGGAGATAATGGTTGCCTAGCCTGGTTTTGAATGCACTCATGGTGGAGTACGTTGCACACATGTGCACGCGAGCTTCTGTAATATCCCTTGGGCATACCCAAATGTAAATATAATCCAAGTATATTTAAGCTAGTGAGCTATTTAGACATCATTTTTGTAATACACGTTTCATGGCATGGTGCGCGCATATACTGCGCATTAAAGGGATATAATGTACACATTTCTGAATACTGTGCACAATAACTAAGGTGCGCGCAACCTTAAAGACAGAGGATACAACATGCAGTAACTAAGTGCGCTCAATATTAAGGTCAACGAACCTTTGTGTATATAATATGCATTATAGGCTGGTGAGCCAGTATTATGAGCCGGAATGCTTATGTCTTGGAATTAGGCCAGCACGCCTAGATGTCAAGGGTCGATATGCCTACTTTGTACATGCCTCATGATTAATATAAAATACATCACTATGCGCAGACCGACCACAATAAAAGAGATGGGGGACTGAACTTCACTAGTTAGGGAAAGGGAGGGCCAAAAGTCAAGGGAATATTATATTAATATTTCCCAAAACATAAAGTATGGATAATTTTATCCTAAGTTCTAAAGTTGGGGACAAGTGGACAAAAGTAACTTCTGATATGACAAGTGTCAAGTTGGGGAAATGCATTCATATCGTGGGGAAACTTAGCTTAGTGGGGATTATTCGGGAGGAAGACCTAACGAACGAAGAACATGGGGGAAAAACCATCAGGCTGACCATCATTTTTGACAGAGAGTTCACAGTGATTCCAAAAACACACTCAGTTATCCAGTCAATGACTCCATGACCATTTCACTCATACATTTCATTATCCTTGAGACAACCATTCCACCTTTCCGAAACCTATTTCCCCGTCCATTTTGGTTGGTGTACCTAGTTATCTTGGAGTGGGATTGAATAAGCGGGTTGTCAGGCCCGTGAGCAATTCTCTGGGTGAGATAATTTATGGGAATTGATTTTCGTAGGTGCTAAAATGCAGCTACAATGATCTGAGACTTTCAGTCCGACCTATTGCTGAAGCCCTGGAAGGGAAGTGGGGAAACCGAGGGACTGTTGAGAAGAGAAGGGGCACACTTCCTTGTGTGGGACAGGCATGTGGGGAATGAGAGGCTATAGGCTATTAGTTGAGTGAGCACTTGAGATAGAGTCTTTCTTGTTGTCCATGAGCCTTAGCCTGGATAGGAATCCCTTTATCCTAGGTGGAGTTCAGTCCCAGCTCGGGGGTGATTCACTGTTGAGAGTGATGAACAATGTAATCTATGGCTGGGAGGTTTGTGGACAGTTTGTAAGCAGTTGGTGATAGACTTTTTAAAGACAAGTATCAATTGTATGATATATGGATATGCTGTTTTTTTATTTACATGCCCATGTTACGATTTTATCATATATGTGACTATGAATGCTTGTGTACTTATGGGTAATTTCCTGTAAATGATGCATATCGATAATTACTGTTATTTTAATATAAAATTCATGTGTTATAGAAAGTAATGGTTTGTTTATGTTTAGATGTAAAGCTTCTGCAAGCATGCTGTATGTATATGTTTTAGTTGCATGCAGTCTAAAGAGTAAATTTAGGTGGCATTGCTTAGTTGACTACTGGGTATGCTACTGTATGTTCTACAGTATGGGAATGAAAGTGTTCCCTAGAGTAGCATAGTCCGACCTCATGGATGGAAATGGTACCGACTAGCATCAGAGCATGAGTGGTTTCTCTGGAGTGGCGTACCCCGACCTTAGGTTGGTCGAGGGGGTCATTACAGTTTGGTATCAGAACCTCGGTTCAAAACTGAGCTTGGATGGACCAGAAGGGTGCAATTGAAGTGACTATTCATAGAAAAGTAACTTCGAAGTGAGCAGAATTAGAGTCATAGAGTGTCCTTGGAAAAGGCTAGCGTACTGGTGTGCGTGGTAAATTTGGCACCGCACGGGAAAACCGTGGCATGCCAGTGTGCGCGGTAAATTGTGGCACCGCACGGAAGATTATTATGTGTAGATGCACGCACTGAAATTAGCCTTGCGTGGTAAGAACACACATAGTAAGGTGCACATGGAGTGCACATGCATTGCTTAATGCAGAGGATTTTTGTTGGTACGTGCATAAGTATGAGTATAAGTTGTTTAATGACAGTGTATTCAGTAGTGTGCGCAGATATTTGAGCGTGAAGGAATATGTTAAACTTGACATGGTGCATGCATAGGATGAAAATGTATGTAGAATATCAGTGCGCAGTATCAAAACTATTCGCAGTGGATATTGCCGCACAACACCAAAATAGTGCGCGTAAGTAGTCGGTACGACAAAGAAGAAATGCACAGTAGATTTAGGTGCACAGAGAAGCGTTTACCTTGTAATATTGATATGTATGATAATATAAATGAATAGGTCAAGTTAATGTGTGCAAAGTTGCTTGGAAGGCGAGGAGTCTGAGTTTAAATTGCATAATAATAAAAGAAAAGTAAACACATAACCACATTGAAGCATTAATTTTGAATCAATTTCTTCCGATTTAGACAGCTGGAAATAAAATATAAGATTACAAGAAAAACTTATTATAAAATAAAACAAGAGTTATAACATCACCAGATAGAAATTGTAATAAAACAGTCTAAAATCCGTTTCTATATTTATATAATCATATTAATAAAAAAATTACAAAAGGGTGATGACAATAGTTAGCCTGTTGTAAAAAGGGTCGTTGAAGAACATGCCTATCATCTCTTGTACTCTTTAACTCTGCAACCGGCTGTTCAAAATTCACTGAGACATGCTTATCTTAGTTGAAGACTTACTTCAACTTAGCGATCTTCGCCTTTAAAGAAGAGTCTAACCAGACCGATTGATTTTCTCCAACACTTTCGACCGCTTCAACCGTAGATTCCTCCTTCTTATGTCGCTCACTGCTTTTCTTCTTAGCGGCTGGCCTGTTGATGACTAAATCCTTTATAATGGGATTCATTCTGACTTCCAATCATGCGTCTATAACCGGCTCTGTGTGGAACTTAGTTGCTAGAAGGTGCACGAGGATCCTTTCCTCCTTATTCGCAGGAAAGCCTAGCATGTTTCTCGAATAACCAGTCTCACTCGACTTAGCTTTGTCCATGTATCTCAGGTTGGGGATACCAAAATGTGTCTTTACAAAGAGCAGGAAGTCGAGCAGCTTGAAGATTACTATGGTCATGGATACGCAGATATCTTCATACTTGGGGAGTGGTAATTATATAACTCCATTTATGAAGCATAGACAGATTACGCACAAAGAGCGTTGGGTTTCCATGCTCGGCCAATCCATTTCGAATAATTAGCTTTTGAGTTCACTACATGGTGGAGTTTAGCTAACATCACATGGCTGCGAAGTACCAAACGAATGAAACATGGTGATCTGACTAGCCATCGCCCACTCCATGAGTGGTGGATTTGACATGTTGAGACACGTGATACTGCATCTTGGTGAAAGTGGTTTTGAAAATACCACCTTCTTACGCGAGTGTATCTCGGAAGGCACTGCACATGAACATTCTCGAGACTTGGGTCTTATCTAGAATTGTCGGGGTGATAACACCAGGAAACCGGGAGTGATAATGTTGATGTGTATGTTCAATCGAAATGGTGCATATTCTCATGAATTGTTGATTGGTTACTCTGATTAGTTTTGATGGCTACACATTTTGCAGAATTAACAACAACTCGGTCAAGACAGACCAGTGCAGAGTCCATAGGAATGGAAGAGGCCTTGAGCTTCCTTGAGCTTCCTTGTGCAAAAAACACCTATAAAAGTCCTCAAATTCCTCTGAAACCTATCCCAATGTGTTCATAGAATAACAATTAGTCAAAAATGACTATTCAGTCACAGAAAATAGACTTGGGCTCATCTGAGCATGACCTCCATCAATGGTGGCCCTAAGCTCCCTAGAGCTCCTGAAACTTCAAGCTAGAAAAACCTGCAAAATAAGTCTCCAAATGGCTTTGAAAACTATGCCAATGGATTCATAACATCCAAAAACCCCTGGCTAGGGTTTTTTGGCACGTCATTTGGCCAAAAAATGAAGAAGTTAGGCCTCCTGCCATTTTCCTCCTTCAAGCTTGTTGTCTCTGGTTTGCCAAATCGCACCTATGTGGGAGTAACCTGGCTTCTAGGTGTTTCCCGTGCCTAAACCCAGCACTGCACACATTTCCACAAAATGTGCCATACTGTAGCACCGTTAGGGAACTCATCCCCCAAAACACGGAGGTGCTTGGATGCATGGGGGCCATATGGCCACGTCCTAGCGCAGGTTAAGGGGCTCCGTTACATCGTTGCTTGTCCGCTTGACAAGTGGTGGGTAAAAATGGCTATCCGTTTGATCAAAAATTGCGCGCGCAATACATTGTGGTGTGGTCATGTGAGATATGGCACATGTAACCGGAGCTGGGGCTAAGCCCTTGCCCAGACGCGCCCCAACTCTAAATAAGTTCAAACTTAAATATTAATTTACACACTTCCATAATAAGCACCAAACTGAGGCGTGCCGGTTGGGAGGACCTTGCCAAGTCTTTGGCCTATGGTGGAGGTTCGGTGTTCAACCCCCACGGACTCCATAATAAAATTTTAATATGCCACCAAGAGGGTGCCACGTGGCTTCCCATGTCTGGGCCATGTGGCACCTCATAATTTGCCCAAAAAAACCATGCCACATGTCAATAACATATTCATCCACATATATGCCATGTCACTGCCAAATCAACACCAACCAAAAAAACTGACACATCACCTACCACATCAGCATACGGCCCCTGCCACGTCATCTGTACGGACTATACAGTCAACAAATTTTTGCCTGTTTGGAAAATCGAACAGATAGTGATATCTCACTCATCCGATGTCGGTTTAACCCCATTCAAAGTGATTTGGGTTCATGACGACGAGACCTATGCACCCGTTTTCCTTGAGGCAATTTTGAACACTTTGATTTTGGCCTAAAATTTGAGCCCTGGTCCAGATTCTGATCACACCTTCCCACTGAAAGGCTTTTGGACCTACAAAAGCTGATGATTATCTGCCTAAGCTTCAATACTCTTCTACTTCCAAGTTCTATCAACTGATTCTACTTGAAAAGTCTTTTTTTTGCAATCACCTGGGTACCTTGACATGCCTTGCATTGCAACTGGCTATGTCCCTCAACCACTATTCTCTGGCTGCTGCTAACCCACTGTTCTCTTTGTTCTTGGAAGACTGACAACCTTCCCACTGAGAATCAAGTCCCTCTTGTGAACTCTTTGGTGTCAACACAATTCGCTCTACAATGGCTGCAAAAAAAAAAAAACTTTCCTGCGACATCTTGTCACAATCCAAGAAAACCATCCATCTTGAAAACAAACTTTATACAAGACTGAAAATGATGCCAACAAAATCTTTTTGCTCTTCAAGAAAACGGTCACATCTTGTACTTCATCAAAGTACATGGCATTTTCCTGCATGTTGGTGTACTCAATATCGACTTACAAGATGACAAACACCATCGACTAAACAGAAGTCGAAAAACATGATCGACACAACATAGTCATCAAGACAACATCGACACAAGTCGAGACTCAATTGAAACACATCGACATTCCAAAAGTCGACATTCATGATACACAACCATGTTACAATCATGAGTCACTCGTAATGAACTATCACAAAGTTCATTGTTTACACATACAAAATCCCATGCATGTGCATAGCTCTTCAACTCTCCTTCAAGTACAAACATAAGTACATAAACCCAAAAACATGTGGGTACATAAGAGCTGAAAATGAAAAGATAAATGGCTGCAATAAGTGAGTATCATACCCCTCTTTTACATCCTCCTGGCAAATTTGTGCAACAACAAGAATGTCTTCAATAGACTTGCATTCACATGCAAACTTGCATCATACAAGTTGTGATAAATCGCTGCAACTTGTCATACTTTCAACAGAAATGCATACATAAGGCTGAAATATGCATCTACAAACAAAGAAATGCAAGCCTTACTTGTTCAAGAAATCTAACCATTTCTTACCAAGCCAATTCAATGGTGACTTTTTCTGCTGAAAATTGTCTTCTTGTGAATCATCTTGACTCACATCGATGATGGAATCTCCTCTTCCATTCTTTCCAGTCTCTTTATCCATCTGCCTCTTGTGATGTGGATGAGTGGTTGGATGCAATGTCCAACATTGGTCAATGAGATGACCCCTCTTCTGGCAATGAGTGCAAATCTTTTGCATCTTCTTTTCAAGTTTCCTTTGCTTGGAAAGTGCCCTGAATATGGTCATTTTTTTCCAACATCTTGAAACATGATGGTTATCTAAACCACAATATGTACATGGACTTTTTCTTCCATTTTTACATGCAAACTTACCATGCTTAACATAATCAAAAGCAACCGAGTTATAGGCAGAAATATACCTTGAACATTCACCTTTATCGCCTTCTTGAGGAGGTGAATTTGAAGAGTTACTAGCTCTCTTTTGAAGACCAACAAAAATGTTATTGTCCTCATGGTTGTCACAACTCTTTTGTTTCACACATTTGCATTCATATTGAACACATACTTTGCATGCTTGAGGGATTGAACTTGCAACAAAAGTTGTTCTTGGAACTATTTCCCTTGTCTCCTCAACTTTGGAATTTGCTCCATCTTTCTGTTCATATCCAAGACCCCTATACTTGGGCCTCTCCTCAACAACAATAGGCTTAACATTGCCTTGTGCATGCTTGCCTAAACCTTTACCTTCATAGCCCATTTTTAACAATAACTTGGTCCCTATTCCTCCAATGTGATTTTCAAAAACACCAAAGCATTCATCTTGAGAAGAATTTGAAGAAAAACCAACATTACATACCTCATGTTCATGCATGCACTTGGTAAGGGTTTCCTTTGCCTCATGGAGTTGATTCTCCATCTCATGCAACTTTTCAAGAAGCTGGTGCTTCTCCTCCTTCATGGCCATCAACTTCTCTTGAAGGACAATGCTCTCCTTTCTATCTTCCCACATCTCTTGCACCACATCTCTCATGGTTAGAAACTCCTTCAACATATCTTTGTCAAATAACTTAGCTAATGAAGATGTATGAGAACTCTTACTATTTGAAGCTTCCTCCATCCTTGCAAGGTATCAAACTTCAACACAAAACTTGCACAATAATACCAACAGCTAAATATCTAGCTATCAATGGTAATCGCATGAGAAAAACTATGCTCCGATACCACCTGATCTAAAAATAGGGGGATGACTTGTTTTTCTATGCAAGCACCCTCTACTCCATTAAAATAAATTTCAAGACCTTGCTCAATGTCTTAGTTGTGCAAGAGAAATTTTGTGTCAAGTTTATGCCTCTTTTATGTGTTTATGTGTGAGGTTTTTAAAAGGTTAAATATGTTGTTTACATAAATACAACAACAAAAATAACTTGCAGAAAATAATAACCAGCAAACACTCACAACAAGAACAACATGATAAAGGAGTTCACCCCCAACTGGGCTACATCTCCTTGAGCCTCCATCAATGGACTAGGCTCTCTGGGATTAGTTTGTCGAATATTCTTTTACAAGCTTCTGCTCAACTCCAATGGATTTATTGACTGTACCATTGGGTTCAAAATACATAAAAACCCCAAAAATGACTAATAGAACTCTGAAAATGGATCATGGCTCATCCGGGCATGACCTCTTCTACATGTGGCCTTGAGCTTCCCTGAGCTTCCTTGTGGAAACAACACCTATAAAATTCCTCAAATGCCTTTGAAACCTATCTCAATGTGTTCATAGCATAACAATTAGTCAAAAATGACTATTCAGTCACAAAAAATAGACTTGGGCTCATCTGGGCATGACCTCCATCAATGGTGGCCCTAAGCTCCCTAGAGCTCTTGAAACTTCAAGGTAGAAAAACCTACAAATGAAGTCTCCAAATGGCTTTGAAAGTTGTGTCAATGGATTCAAAACATCCAAAAACCCCTAGCTGGGCTTTTTCGACACCTCATTTGGCCAAAAAATGAAGAAGTTAGGCCTCCTGCCATTTTCCTCCTTCAAGCTTGTTGTCTCTAGTTCGCCAAATCACACATGTGTGTGAGTAACCTAGCTTCTGGGAATTTCCCATGCCTAAACCCAACACCGCGCCCATTTCCACAAAATGTGCCATACTGTAGCACCGTTAGGGAACTCAGCCCCCAAAACGCAGAGGTGCTTGGATGCATGGGGGCCATATGGCCATGTCCTAGCATAGGTTAAGGGGCTCTGTTACATGGTTGCTTGTCCTCTTGACAAGTGGCAGGAAAAAATGGCTAGTCGTTTCATCAAAAACTATGCGCGCAATACATTGTGGTGTGGTCATATGGGATATGGTGCATGTAACTGGGGCTGGGGCTAAGCCCCAGCCCGGACGTGCCCCAACTCTAAATAAGTTCAAACTTAAATATTAATTTACACACTTCCATAATAAGCACCAAATTGTGGCACGCTGGTTGGGTGGCCCTTGCCAAGTATTTGGCCTGTGGTGGAGGTAGAGGGTTCGACCCCCATGGACTCCACAATAAAATTTTAAAATGCCACCAAGAGGGTGCCACGTGGCTACCCATGTCTGGGCCACATGGCACCTCATAATTTCCCCAAAAAATCATGCCACATGTCAATCATCCATGTGTATGCCACATCACTACCAACTCAGCACCGAAAAAACAATTGATACATCACCTGCCATGTCATCCATGCCACATCAACATATGGCCCCTGCCACGTCATCTGTACAGACTGTATAGTCAACAAATTTTTGCCTATTTGGCAAATCAAACAGATTGTGATATCTCACTCATCAGATGTTCGTTTGACCCCATTCAAAGTGCGTTGGGTTTTTGACGACAAGGCCTACGCACCCATTTGTTTTGAGGCAATTCCGAACACTTTGATTTTTGGGCTAAAATTTGACCCCTGGTCCAAATTCTGATCAAAGAGGTTGAAGTACAGACTTGCCAGTAGATTAAAAGTGTAGCACTTGGAGATTGTAGAGGATATCCTTGACGAATATTGGATGATGGTGACAATAGTGAGGAAAGGGTGGACACTTTCCTTAGTCTTTGGAGTTGGATGGAGGGACGAAGATGCGATAGAAAAGACTAAGTTCAGGGATGAGGAAGTGCATTCTCATGAGTTGGACGTGACGATTGGACTAGCTATCCAACTAGTCCAAGGCATGGGGGATATTAGTGTGCGGAGACATGACAGAGTTGGTTGAAGTATGGACATAGTAGATAGTTCATGGGAGTTTAACACTTAGACATATTTTAATTTTTCATTGAGGCTGCAACAACAATTGAGGCAATAGCAGTAGTAGAATAGTGCGATCATCACAGTAGGAAAATGGAAAATGGACATTGCAAAAAATGTTGGGAAGGAGACATCCTTCGATTATAGCAGACAGATTGGTCGCACACAAATTTGGACAGAAGGAAGTGTGGATGCACATGTTGCAGATGATTGTAGTGTGAGTCAAAAATTTGGGGTTTCCATTTCACAAGGAAACGTTGAGTTTACACTTTGACAGAAATTTGGGGTTTCCAGCTGGCACGAAACATGGGGTTTCCAACAGAATTAGTTGCGATGGAGGCATGGGTTCAGGCATAGACTTGGAGATCACATACTTTTTGGATGTTTTTGGGGAGGAAAACAAATTAAGGTGGGGGAGGATGTAAAGTCTTCTTCTATAAGAGCACAGAGACTCACCCAAGTCCTCAAGGAGACAAAATTTGGGGTTATTCTGACACCCTAGAGTTGCACTAGTTGGGAAAGTGGGCACCTTCAGTGCACAAACACTCCAAGGGGCTTTACCAAGCATGAGGCAAAGCATGGGGTGGAAGAAACCAAGAGAAGAGGCACACCAAAGAGGATGGGGTGCATCAACATGATAAGCGCACCCAAGATTAGGGTGTACTAAACTCAAGGGATGTAATGGTTGATGAGTGCATGAGTTCATTTGGGCACATGGGTCTGCAAAGGGGTGTGACAGTTCATTTGGGTGCATTGGTCCACGAAGGGGAACAACACACCCAAAGGATGTGATGGTTCATGAAGGTGACATTTGGAGTCCAGATAAGAGAACAAGGTGCACAACCAAGAAGGACAATAAGGAGAGAAAGATCAGAGTCACGATTCTATGGTAGACCTTGAAAAAGATAGGTGAGATCCCTTAAGGAGCCAAGTCACTCCACATGGGAGGACTTGTGCTACCTTGAGGTGATTCAATGGACTAAGTCTAGGTGACCTTCTTTGGGATCAATTTTGGGAAGTCTTCTCGCAAGTCTAGGTGAGGCGTGCTATGAGACAAAACCACAGGTCTATGTGAATTATTATGATAGAGAAGAGATGGTGAGTCTGTGGTGGGGGCACATGATCCAGAATATATTTGCATAATGAAATGAATAAAGATTGTTATCAAAAGATGTTGAACATAGAATAACAAATATGCAGTAAAATTGGTTTCTATTTAATAAGGAAATAAGCTGAAACTATAAAATGCAGCATAAACAATCTTTCTAGAGTGGTGGCAGCTTATCTCCGAGAAGAGATGTGACAGTTGCCCTCATTTGCAAGAATATCATTACAATGAGGCTCTGAAGGCATTTTTACAAACAACAAAAATGTCAAAAACCATAGACATCCAAAAAACCTAACCCTAGGAGATGAAGCACTAAAAGTCATGTGGGCCCCATTTGGGTAAGTTAGTACATCAACCTCCCAGGGTCGTACATTTTTCATACGATCTTCATTTTAGGCGCATGATAGCCCGTTGTAAAGGTCTATCCGAGGAATACACATTTTTCTGCTATCCATCAAAGGTCATTATGATTGTAGCGAGCCCTAAAAAACGTTGTTTAGGGCCTCAAAATAGCCCCGCAAGTCAAGGACCTAAAAACTAGGGAAAAAACTGCCAAACTAGAAAACTTCCAAAATGAGCCAGTTGGAATAGGTGGGAAGCCACTGACATCCATCTGGATCAGCACGTCTGAGGTGCACCTTAGGAGTTGTGAAATTTGTTACGAAGGATGAGTCTTGGTGTGAGGAATCTATGTATGAGTGTCTTAGTGAGGTGAGAGGAGTTGTGTGACTCTACCCAAGTTGTAAACCTAGACAGTAGTGCTCGTATTGTAATTGTTTTGCAAAATTAATACTTAGTCGAGTGTTAGGCATATTTTATGTCACCTGCACTATATATTTGTGTCTCTTGCTTTTTTCACAAACTTGTTCTCTTCATTTCATGGATGTATGCTTAAATTACTAAGTGTTAATATTGTTAACAAGTTGTCTAAGTATACAAGAGAGTTACACTAGAGTAGGAATGTGACTTGCATGTATCCTAGAATGGAGTATGGGTATGCTCTAGGTGAAGAGGTGTAGTCTAGACGAAGTATCCTTGGTGTTTCCAAGCAACCAAGTGAGAAACATTGTTGTTCTGCACACCCTCAAGAGGTGCATGATCACAAGTTTTGGGCAAGCATATTATCGGGACATGACACCAACCCTAATAGATCACCAAGGCCTTACCCACCCCTCCACCCTCACTCTCCCCCCAACCTTTCTCCACCCTGTGGCACTCCATTGTTTCCCATACCCTCATGTCGCCCTCCATCCTCCCTACCAATAAAAGTATCGTATCCCTTATTTAATCTACATATCAGGTAGGGGGCAAGGGATCACCGAAGGAATCAACTTTGAACTCTAGATAAAGGAGGTGAGGGAACACCAACGGGGATTGAGGCGGGTGGAGGGAAATATGGGAAGTTAGGGGTTCTCACCTTCAATCTATAGAATGAGGGGGTGATTTCACTCCATTATCAATGATGAAGGGCTAAGGGAGTCATGTGAGAGTAAGTGGTCAAATGGGAGAGTTAGGGGGTGGAGAGAGGGAGTGAGTGGCAAAGAGGGGGAACATCCATGAAAGAGGGAGGTGGAGTGAGACATGGTAAGGGAGTGAAGAGGGATATAAGGGGAAAGACAAGTTTGTTAGGGGAAGATGGTCAGGAGAAGGAGGGGACAATGAAACCGATGCAATTTAATTTATTTTTATTTAAATGTTTGTTTATTTATTTATTTTTTAAATGTTTATTTTTTTAAATGTTAAAATAAAATAAAATTATATAATAATTTAAATATTTTTTAAGATAATATTATAAATAAAAATAATTTTAAATTTTAAATAAACAAAAATAAAATAATGTCCATACCCACTCTTATTGTCACCATAATGGAAGAAATTAGGAAAAAGATTTATCAATATGACATTTTTTTTTTAAAGATCAATAAATATTCTTTTTTAAGTATTTTTTTTTTAATCTATAATATTAAATTTTTTAATTAATTTTTTTTAATAGGTTTTCATTTATATTTGTTATTTATTAAAGTTATATATAAATTTTATATATTGATTATTTTAAAATATCATTATTAAAATATTTTATAGAAAATTGTAGAAAACCTTTAAAAATCTAAACAAAAAATTAGAAAATAAATTTAACTTTTAAAAATGTACTTATTAAAAGTAGAAAATAAATTTAACTTTTAAAAATGTACTTATTAAAAGTAGAAAATAAATTTAACTTTTAAAAATTTACTTATTTTATTTGTATGTATTTTATTAATTAGAGTTAGCTATTTTTCCTTTCTAAATAATGGTTTACTATTTTTAAAATATTTTTAAATTTTAAATATATAATAATATAATAATTGTAATTAATTATAAATTTTAAATTAATATAGAATTATTCTAATTCTAAATGTATTAGATCAAATTTTTAGATGGGCATTTTTATTTTTATTTTTTATTTTTAATTTAAAAATGATTTCACTTCAAGGTACTTATCCCTCTAGACACGTGATATCCAAATTTAAAATGGATTAAGTTGGTTATATATATATATATATATATATATATATATATATATATATATATATATATATATATATATATATATATATATAACCAACTTAATCCATTTTAAATTTGGATCTATGTAGAATCAACTTAATTTGAGATGTATTATGTATTGAGAATGATAAAATTTAGATGTGCAAATATCTTTTCAATTTTTTTTTCAATTTAAAAAGGTTTTTAATTCGATCCCTCTAGGCACATGATAGATCCAAATTTAAAATGGATTTAAATTGGTTATATATATATATATATATATACTTCATGTTAAAAAGGGAAGGAATTACACATCTCCCCCCTATGGAAGAGCACACTGTTGAAATGTTTTAACAATAATAAAACCAATCTTCTTTGTTATTTAGTTGACTTTAAAAAATATTTTGACACAATGCCCACCACTAACCTTTGGAATAGGATGGAAGAGCTAAAATATAATTTTTAGATGAGTGTTGTTGGTATGGTTGTATGAGAATGTTGTTGCCAAGTTTAGGAACATTGAGGATTAGTCGAAGAAATTAACTTTAATATATGAGACAAGCAAGATTTTCCCTAGTCCCCTACCCTTTTTAGAATATACATCAACAAGTTAGAAGATTGTTGGAAGACCACCCCGATGATATTTTTCTTATGGAAAGGAGTTCCCATGACCTTGATAAGTAACTAAGAGCCCTCAAGGACTTTTAATCCAGTACGGGTATGACTAGGAACACTAACAAAATGAAGGTTATGATAATTAAATCCAGAAAGATCACCTACGATACTTTTTTATATGACAACAACAACTTGGAGGAATTTCCTTCATACAAATATCTCAGAATGTATATTCATCACAAGCTCAATTGGAACTATACTATTGAGAAAATGATAAATGGAGGGTGGAAAGCTTATTGTGGTCTTGAAAACAATTATAAATTAGGAAACATTTGGCTATGGTATAAGAAAAACTCATCTTTGAGACTCTTATCATTCATGTTATATTATATGGATGTGAAATTTGGGGATGCAATATCTCTAGAGAATCTTGGAGAGAGATAGAGGAAATCCAAAAGAATTTTATAACCTATAATCTCAAAATTAAAGGCAATACACTGTATCATATCCTCCTCATAGAAGTGAGCATCTCCCCCATTGAGAGCAAGGATATGATTAGCTACTTAATGTACAAGAACAAGATACACAACTTGGATGAAAAGAGGCTCTCAAAAATTGCTTTGAACTCTAAACAAAACCACCTGCAGTTGAAGCAAGGGTTTCATAAAGATGTGAATTCCTCACTAAATCATTGGGGAGTAAAGGAATACTTAATTCTATAGAATATAGATAATATAAAAAATATTATTACATCTAAATTTAAGGAGAATATGTGGTGTGATAAAGAATTAAAGGATAAAAGAAAATTAAGATGCTATAAGGAGATGGTCAAACCTATTCTAGAAGATCAAAAGTAAATAAGAAAGAACACTTCTAAAATAAGAACAAACTCTCATGAGTTGCATGGTGAAATTGGGCATTGGACAATTCCCAAAACCTAGTGGGTCAAAAGAATCTTTCATCTTTGTGGCACTAAGACTCTTGGAGATGAAAAAACTTCCTCTTAGAGTGTCTTGCATATACCCAAATTAGATCACAAAACTATGGTGATCTTGGAACACTTCTCTCAACCCTTTTTAGCACATAAATAAAATTCATAAATTTATAAAGAAATTCAAGTATTCCCTTACCATTTTTAAGGTCAGGAGTGAACCTCAATCATGATCATCCTTATCATAATATTTATAAAGTTGACATTGAAATATTTTATTTAGGGTGGACATTGAAATATTTTATTTATAGTGGATATTAAAATATTTTTTTCATTAAATATTTTTTTAATGTCACTTGTGAACTCCATGTTAAACATTAAGAAATTACACATCTTCCTCATATTGAAATTGAAATATATTTTTTTATTATTAATATTTTTCAAATACCACATGTAAACTCCAAGTTAAGTACAAAGAGAATTACATATATCCCTTATATTGGATTGTAGAAAGTACCTCTCTAAACAATAAATAAATAAACATTACTAAAAAGAATAATGCACATTACTAAATAAACACATTTTGTATTTTGTATTTTTTTTAAATAAAAAAAATTGTGTATTTAGATATTTTTAAGATTATAATATTTTTAAAATTGCAATTTTTTTGTTTGTTAAAAAAAATTATTTATAAAAATTGGTTGATTTTCAAAAAAAAAATACTTTAAAAAATATAAACTAAAACATTGCAAAGTTTTTTTTGTGAAACTTAAAAAAAATTAGTTATCTAATAATGAAATTGGTCTTTTATGTTTTAATTTTGCTTTACAGACCACTATGAGGAGATGTTCATGTAACATAATGCATTAAAATAATCAAAACATTAAAATAATATTTAAAATATTTTAATATATTAAAAACTATATATGGGTTTGAATTTGTTTGGTTTAGATTTTCCTTATCTTCAATTAATAGATCACGAAAACAATATAGTGATTATAGAGGTAGTAATATATATAAAATATATTAATAATTTTTATTATATTTTAATATTAATATTTTTTAATATTTAATATTAATGTATTAAACTAGTATAGATCCATCTTAATACTGCATTTATCAAGTTTCTAGAAAGATCAAATCTTTCCAGGTGAAAATATTTTTCCGAAAGGTTTACACTTTTAGATATTTGATCCCTCTCAATCCCTTAATAGATCAAAGATTAAAATGAATCTATGTTGTTTTATTACATTTTCTAAATTTCTTGGTTAAAAAGATATATAAAGTTAAGTTATATTTGAGAATTAATAAATATAAAATTAAATTTTATTAAAAATATTTTGAAAATTATATAAGATTTTTGTAAATGAAATAATTCAAGATAAAGTGTTTCTCCCATCACACAAATAAATATATGTAACTTTTTTAGATTACCGATAAGTACCATTTAACTTTTATATTAAGTAACCATTTAACTTTTATATCAAGTAACGACAACTTTTATGTTATCTGCAATACATTACATTACATTACCGATACGTATCATTTAATACTTCTATGTTATCTGCATTAGATTACCGATAAGTATCAGTTAACTTTTATATTAAGTAACGACAACTTTTATGCTAACTTTTATGCCGTTATAATTTTTTATATACACACTATAACGACGCATTGTATCCATACGTATTTTTTATTCAGAATAATGAGAGTTTGTGTAAAGCAAAACTTTATATAACAAGCTTTAATCTGATAAAAACAAATTTTATGATTAAAATTTTCCACAAAGAATGGAACTTAAAACCTTTCACATGGTAAAACAAAGCTTCTCTATCGGTGTGATTAATGTTTCTGGGAAAGTATGTATATAGAATTCATAGTTCTCACTTTGTCCATGTGACTGCATAGTTGTCTTTTAGATTTTCTTTAGAGAAGTTATTCACCCACTTTAGATTCCGGTTTCTGCAATAACAGAGTCCCTATCATGGAGTAGTTAGCCAACAAACCCCTTTGAAAATATGTACGGGCAGTTTGAAGATTACTGGCTCTTCATAAATTGATGAATATGACAAGCAAGCAACTGGTGCACTCTGCGGGCCATTCAAAGTACTGAAAAGAAGGCCAAGATGTGGGAGCAGTTGAGAAAGGCGATATAATATCAATACGCCATTATACTATTCGCTTTCTGTTAACGACGTCAAGAAAAAGCTCAGAGACCCACACAAGGCACGGTACCCAAACCACCACAAACAAGGACATGGGACCTAATTCATCTTCAATTTTGATAGGCTTCAAATATACAAAATTACAAGCGGTGACTTTTATAATATCGATTTCGACAGTAAATTGGTGGAGCCATCTGGAAGATGGCAGATGTACAGCTGCCATTTTCAACAGAGTAACATTTTGCTGGGCTCGTTTTGATTCTGGCTGTTCAACTACTTTGCAACAACCGATATTTAGGATGACAGTCCATTTATTTGTAACATTGCTTTCTGATCAGAATCTCTCCTGTCTTATGCTACTTTCAACTTAATATTGGAGGTTTTATCTATTTCAATCATGGTGATGTTTTTTTTATAACTTAAAACATTTTCATATCTGTATATCATATATATCAGTTGGTTATAGAGTGCATTATTAAGACACTCCTTGTGAATTGCTGGTTCAAACCTTGTCTAACCCTGTGTGATATACTTAGGCTGTATGGTGAACATGGAAGTGATAATGGTAGAGGTATCAACTTAATGTTGCAGGTTTTCAAAATTTATTTCTCTCCTTGCTGAATTATATCTATTTCAATCATGGTGATGTCCAAGTCTGAGTAGGTTTAATAATTAACTGCACTTTTTTTTCTTACAAGTTCAAACATTTTCATATGTGTATATCATATATCAATTGGTTATAGAGTACATTATTAAGGCATTCCTTGTAAAGTGTTGGTTTAAACCTTGCCTAACCCTGTTTTTTTCTTACAAGTTCAAACATTTTCATATATGTATATCATATATCAATGGGTTATATATCAATTGGTTATAGAGTACATTATTAAGGCACTCTTTGTAAAGTGTTGGTTTAAACCTTGCCTAACCCTGTATGTCATATTTAAGCTGTGTGGTGAACATGAAAATTATAATATGAAAATTATAATAGTAGAGATCGAACTTGTATCACTAAAAAAATATTACAAGTTCAAACCTAGACAGTTAGATTGTCTACATTCTAAGAACTAGGATACTTCCATGATGGAATATTTAAAACTGTGCACACTATGATACTTCCATGATGGAATATTTAAAACTGTGTACAAATATTTTATAATAAATTTTCTAAGAACTAAGATACTTTCATCATAGAATATTTAAAACTGTATACACTATAATACTTCCATGATGGAATATTTAAAACTGTGTACAAATATTTTATGATGGAATATTTGAATATATATTCAAATGAATAGGGCATCCCAATCATAAACCAATAATTTTTTGGGTGGCTAGGAAGTTACAAGTTCCAATATAAACAGGTACATACTATATATATTCAAAAGAATAGGGCACCCCAATCATAAACCTTTTGAATTTATATCACATTATTTTAAACTACAAGTTCAAACCCAGACAGGTAGATTATCTACATTCTAAGAACTAGGGTACTTTCTTTAATCATGGAACATTTAAAACTATAAACTATTTCAAACCCAGACATGTAGATTATCTACATTCTAAGAACTAGGGTACTTTAATCATGGCACATTTAAAACTATAAACTATGTACAAGTATTTTATGATAAGTTTGAATCGATCTAAAAGTAAGAACGTTTGTTTTTTCTGGCCTGGGAAGTTACAAATTCCATTCTAAGCAGGTAGATCGTATACAGATTAGGGTACTCCAATCTACCTCAATCATAAACCATTTGAAATTATATCCAAATACATGAATAGTTTAAGTGGGAGTCAGGATTAAAAACATGTGTTTGTTTGAAAGTTACAAATTCCTTTATCGCCTAGCTAAGTTACAAATTATTCTTCTACTTTGTTTTAATTGTGTTTTAGTTGAGTTGCAGGGCAGCCGCTGTAATAAATTAACAACGCCGTGCATTTGACAAAGGAGTGGCTTAGAGTTAGGGACCAAGCTGTCAACTACTTCTGCTATTTCAATGCTCAGTTTTGTACATATAGTCTGCATAGACTGGAATATGAATATGAGTGGAGGAGAGTAGTCTAATTTTCTGAGTCACTGCCGATCATAATTCATTGTACAGAGAGTATCATGGGTCATTTAGATTCATGTACGAAGCAGGTTAGAAATATGAATCCAAGCCAGCTGAGAAATAGCAGGATTGTTTCTCTTCTTGCAGCTGCGAGCGTAGTCTCGGTTCTTATTTACTGCTTCTCTCAATTGTTTAGTGGTGAAGAAACAGCGGAGAATCCCTGGCTAAAGCTAAACTCCAGCTTCCTTCCAAGTCCCAAGGCTGTTGACAGTTCGGCTCCTTCTGTTTCTCCCTTACAAAATACTTCTGAAACAGTAAATTATGGAGATACAAAGAATATTTCTTCAGAAATCCGACATGGCTATAATTCTAGCGCAGTTCTAGAAACTGGCAACAGTTTAGATCAGAATCACGATGGTGGTAATTCGATCTCTGAGAAGGGACAATTAGTAGCTTATGAGAGAAATCCTGAAAAATCCGTAAATCAATCTGAAAACATCTCTCAATTTGGTGTAGATCAAGAAATTGATCGGAAGGCAAATGTCTATACAGTGGGCGAGAACGAACAAACACCAGCCCAGTGTGATATATATTCCGGAAAATGGGTGCACGATGATTCGTATCCTCTTTATCCAGCTGGAGAATGCTCTTATATGAGCGTCTCTTTTAACTGCAAAGGGAA
Organism: Picea engelmannii; assembly: GCA_009831015.1. Taxonomy (NCBI): domain Eukaryota; kingdom Viridiplantae; phylum Streptophyta; class Pinopsida; order Pinales; family Pinaceae; genus Picea; species Picea engelmannii. The sequence continues at coordinate 467,474 of ML785309.1, read as the reverse complement.
TGGACGGCCGGATTCAGGCTATACAAATTGGAGATGGCAACCCAGAGATTGTAATCTTCCCAGGTATGCAACACTACTTCCGACATCCTTGAATTCTCTTCACAATATACTGAAATGTTTTTGAATCCCAGATCCGCGAACGATCTCATTTAACCTAGCAATCGTCTTCCTTTGAAGGTTGAATGCTACAGACTTGCTGGAGAGGCTGAGAGGAAAGAGGCTCATGTTCATCGGAGACTCCCTCAATCGTAATCAGTGGGAATCCTTGCTCTGTATTTTGAGAACTGTAGTGCCTGAAAACAGAAAGACTTTCGGAATGAAAGGTGCCTCAACTGCATTCGTAGCTCAGGCAAGCTTTTTCGAAATGCACAAATTCCCAATTCTGTATAGATGGTCTCAATAGAAATGAAATTACAACAAAGCGAACTTTTGGCAAACTGTTGCAGGATTATAACTGTAGCGTGGAGTTCTTTTGGGCACCCTTCTTAGTTGAGCTCGGCAACATGAACGTTGGGAATGAAAGCAAAGAAATACTGAGGCTCGAAGCAATTGAGAAACACGGGGCTAGCTGGAAAGATGTTGATATTCTCGTGTTCAATTCAGGACATTGGTGGGGACACGGGGATGACGCTGCATTGTAAGCTTTCGAACCATTCTTCTCTTAGCTTACTTATCTAAACGCAGATTACTCTGAAAATCATGATGGCAGATTACTCTGAGAATCATTTAACGTGGTGAAAACATTCAATTTCAAGTTCATTCATATCTCAAAATTTGATTCGAATGTTTACAGAAGAAACTACTATCAAGAGGGCGACTACCTTCACCCTCAGTTGGATACATTGGTTGCCTACGAAAAAGGGTTGAGAACTTGGGCGAAATGGATAGATTACAATATCAATCCTACAAAAACCAAAGTGTTCTTTCGTGGATTTTCTCCCATGCATTTCAGGTAAAATTAACAGCCCAGGGTTTTGTTCCTATTATATGTTAAAATTAGCGGCCCAGGGTTTTGGTCCCTTAATTTATATATGTTAATATACATCTGAAATTTGTGTTCGCCCAAACGTTAATGCATTGCAGTGCACAGCAGTGGAACAAGTCGGACACCTATAAGTGTAAATTTCAGACGGAGCCAATCCTTTCGGAGTCGTTTGTGAGACCTGATCCTGAAATAATGCAAGTTGTGGGGAACGTGCTGGGCAACATGAAATTCCCTGTCTCACTCCTGAACATAACGAGACTGTCAGATTTTCGGAAGGACGGACATCCATCTGTCTATAAGAAGGATATAATGGAGGAGGAGCGCAAGGATCCCAACAAAATTGGAGATTGCAGTCACTGGTGTTTGCCCGGTTTACCTGATATTTGGAATGAGTTATTGTATGGGATCTTGGTCATGGAGGGTGCAACTTCTCCATGATCAGTTTGTAAATGAGTTATTGTATGGGATCTTGGTCAAGGAGGGCGCAACTTCTCCATGATCAGTTTGTAACATTTTATCTGCTTCATATATGCTATTCATTCCAATCCATCTTGAAATTGAAATTTTCAAGTAAAATGATTGTATTCATTTTATTCCATTTTGAAAATTGGAAGTAAAATGATTGTTTCTTTCTTTGGTTGCAGATCATGTAATTGATCATAACCACTAAGTTGTAATGACCTTTTGCAATAAAATATCATGTAGAACCCAAGTGTTTACTACTTCTATATACTGTTCATTCACATTTTATGTGATTTTTCATATATTGAATTATACAGTTTTATAACTAGCACAGCCATATAATTGTGGCTGATCAACCTCGAAAGGCTGATAAGATGAAAAGAATCTTTAAAAGAATATATTAAATTTTATTATTGATTAACAAATAAACGGTTGGGCTTCATTTATCCAGTGTTAATATTTTAATTTCTGTTAATGTCTTAGGTGGCAATCAGTGAGGTATCAAAGTAATTTTTAAATATGATTAGGTAAATGTAAAAAAGTAAACACATAAACGGATGTCTTTATAATAGCTAGGAAGTTAATGATTGAAATCACAGCCATTTATTTTGTGTGACTACTAAGAATATTCCAGCCATATTTAATCATGTCCATTGAAAACTTATTAAGCACTAAACCCCTATTAAATCTGCCCATTGTCAATAGGTGTACGCCTTTGAGGGTAATTAACCTGATTTAGTTTATTAATTTTATTTTTTATTATTAATATTTAAAATATTTTTTATATTGAATTATATGGTTTTAAATTTTTATAGCCAAAAAGAATTATATTTGATAAAATTATTCTAAATTACTAATTTATATTTAATAAAATAATTTGTAATTCTTAAATTTATCCTAATTTTATATGATACCTTGACGAGTTTGAATAATATGAAAAAACCCAACATTTTTTCATAAAGCCTAGAAAGGCCACTCAATTGGTGGTGGATTATTTTCATTTTAGGTTAATTTATAAAAAAAAATTAGGCTTTTTTGTTGTCAAAAGGTTTCAATTTTATTTCATCTTGAGGTTTGCATAGATTATTCTTACAACTTATTAATTTTCATGGTTAATTAAAAAAAATCTTAATTTTTTTTTATTATGTGAGTTTTAATATAAAAAAAAAAGTGATGCATTATAATTTATTTAAGTTTTGAAAAAATCAATAAAAGTTATAAAAGAAATTGTTAAAAAAATTAAATTTATAAATATAAACCTCTTATCATATGATAAAGGGAAAAAGGTTAAATATGTAGGGTTGCGATGGGAGATAACCAATTAAAATAGCAAATTAAAAATGTAGATTTATCTATTATATTATTAGTTATTCAAAATTTGGTAAGGTATATAGATTTTTTCATAAAATATTAATGAGAAAATGAATAGAAATTCTTATAAAATTTTAATGAAAAAATGAAATAAATTATTGATGTGAAATCAAATCAATAATCATCTATAAATAAAAATAACCATGTTTGCAAAATACAATATCCATGTATAAAAAACAATCTATCAATTTAAATAAAAATTTCATCACCTAATAATAAAAATAGGGAAATGGGAAAATATAAATAATTTATCAATTAAGAAAAAATATTATAATCTAATAATAAAAATATAGAGATAAGAAAATATATACAATCTATCAATTAAAAAAAAATCTCATCACCCAATAATAAAAATAGGAAAATGGAAAAATAAAAACTAAAATGAATGTCTATGATTTTTTCAAAAAAAAAGTTGAAAATAAAATGCATATAATAATGTGCAAGGATAAAGCATTGAAAAATGGGTAAATATTTGAATAAAAAGTTAATTTAAAAGACATATACACCCATAAGGTGGTCAACTATGTCACTTTTTGATGTGGAAAGAACTTGTTCAATCACCCGTGGTTTTCCCTACTCCTCATGAAACTACTATGAGCTAGCTAGCTATTAAGACTTTACCCATAGTAAAGTTTCCCTATTCTTATATCCCAAGGGTTGGTGATGGTGATCAAGGTGTATTGTTACTAGTTTGAATATGTAAAGATATTATAGTGATTATAGTCTTTTTTTTCCTATCAAAATCAGGTGTCTTTCTATTAAATAGAATATTATTATAAATTTTTTATAGATAAAAAAACTAAATTTTTACACAAATTAATCCACAAAAAAAAAGTGAATGTTTAAAACAATTTAAGGGTGTTTGTTTATTAGGATGAAAGTCTATCATGATAAAAAGATTTAGTAATTTTGACTACAAAAGGCCTTGGTCTAATTCATCTAGGTTTTTTTGGTTTTTTCATAGTATTAAAATAGGTATTTGAAATGAATTAGAGTAGGTGCAATATCTTAGGTTTTTTTGGTTTTTTCAAGGCATTTAAAAGTAGCAATAAATTTATGCACATCACTTTCTAGTTGACTATAAAATGATTGACCATGCTTATAAAATGCATGTGCATTCTTCTTAAATAGCCTTAGCATTATTGGGCATGAAACATGCATGTATGTTATGTTACCATACTAATGCTAAAATTGGTTGAATATCAAAATGAACACATGGTACTTATATAAAACATGCATGTAACATGGCATCTATCCATTTTTTTCTAAAAAAAAATATTTGTTAATGCTTTTCACTTTTCTTTCAAGAGAAGAAAATGAAATTATTCCATCTACTAATTGGTTAAGAAAGAGGGTATATGAAATACATAATTAAAAAATTAAAGACCACTAATTTGACATTCAAAGTATAGGTTTGTTCGCATCAACTTCTTAATGTGCAATTTATTAATTCCCAAATAGTCAATTTATTCAATCATTTTTTGTAATGTTTAAGTGCAACACATGTAACATATAAATCCATCATTGATTGACTAAGAAGGATAAAATAAGATATAACTTACCACTCGATTAATCACATACATTAACTTCCACACTTATGAATACCAATTATTGGTGCAAAAGAGTCCAATGCAAAACCATCAATGTGGGGGAAATCACACCTAAGGATCAATTTTCAACCCAACCATTCATCACCTAAGATCAAGTGATTCCCCCAAGGAGGGGTTAAGCTCAATGAAAATATAGGGAAACACTCCCTATGTCAAATTCCTCAGCCAAGTTAAAGTCCATTACTTAAGGAAAATTCATAAATTAAAAATTTATGCTAACTAATTAATTTCTTGTAGTTTATCAGCTACGAATTACATACATATTTAACTATAATATGATACCATCTAGTAAATGCATCTACAAAATTTTAAACAAGCATGAATGTAGCTAATAACTCACACAACAGCATATAAATTCTTATTAAAAAGAGAGTTAATGCACAACAATTTAACTCATAAATACAACACATAAACAGATAAAACACTTATCCACCCAACCATATTGAATTATTTAAAAAAATTCTTTATAGTAAATTATATATTTTTATAGCTCAAAAAAATTATTTAATTAATTTAAATTTAGAAATCAAAAATTTATATTTGATAAAATTAGTTTAAATTACTATTTATATTTAATAAAATAATTGGTAATTATTACATTTATCCTAATTGTGTATGAGAAAATCTCAACATTTTTTTATAAAGCTTAGAATGTTCAAGCAAGTGGTGGTGGATCATCTTCATTTTAGGTTAATTTATAATTTTTTTAGGTATTTTGACACCACCCAACATCTTCTCATAAAGCTTAGAATGTTCAAACAAGTGGTGGTGGATCGTCTTCATTTTAAGCTAATTTATAAAAAAATAGGTTTTTTTTTTTTTTGTGTGTGTGTTTAAAGATTTTAATTTTATTTTATCTTGAGTTGTGCCTAAATCATTCTTATAAATTATCAATTTCCATGGTTAATAAAAAAAACTTATTTCATTTTATTGTTTTATTGTGATTGTTTGAATTTTAATATAAAAAAAATAATCCACAATAATTTATTAAAGTTTTGAAAAAATTATTAAACTTTATAAAAAAAAATTATTAAAAAAATAAATTTTTAGGTATAAACTTCTTACCATATGATAAAGAGAGAAAGATTAAGTATGTAGGATTGTGATGGGAAGGAATGAATTAAAATAGCAAATTAAAAATATAGATTTTATTTATCATATCATTTTATTAGTTATTTAAGATTTGAAAAGTAATATAGAATTTTTCATAAAATATTAACGAGAAAATGAATAGAGATTCTTATAAAATCTTAATGAGAAAATAAAATAAATTATTGATGTGAAATCAAATCAATAATCATTTGTAAAAAAAAATATGTTTACTAAAAACAATATCCATGTATGAAAAACAATTTATCAATTTAAATAAATATTTCGTCACTTAATAATAAAATTAAGGAAATGAAAAATATAAACAATTTATCAATCAAAACAAAAATCCCATCATCTAATAATAAAAATATATATAAATGATAAAATATAAACAATCTATCAATTCAAACTAAAATGAATGTATGTGATTTTTTTAAGTTGAAAATAAAATACATATAATAATGTCCTATGTATATGCAAGGCAAAAGCAAAAAAAACTTGAATATTTGAATAAAGAATTTATTTAGAAAACATGTACATCCATAAGGTGTGGTCGATTATGTCTCTTTTTAATGTGGAAAAAACTTTTTCAATAGCCATGTGGTTTTCCCAACTCCTCATGAGACTAGTATAAGCTAGCTATTAAGACTTTACCCATAGTACAAGTTTCCCTATTATACCTATTTTAATATCCCAAGGGTTTATTATACCTATTTTAATATACCAAGGGTTGGTGATGGTGGTCAAGGTCTATTGTTACTAGTTTGAATCACTAATGATATTATAGTGATCATAGTCATCCTCCCTATCAAATTCAAGTGTCTTTTTTTTAAATATAATATTATTATAATTTTTTTATAGATAAAAAATTAAAATTTTAAATAAATTAATTGAAAAAAAAATGTTTAAAATAATTCAAGGGTGTTTGTCTATTAGGATGAAAGGTTATTATGATAAAATTATTTAATAATTTTGATTACAAAAGGATTTGGTCTAATTTATCTAGACTTCTTTGGTTTTCTCATGATACTAAAACAAGGCATTAAGGTAGGTGCAAGATCTCAAGGCTTTTAAAAGTAGAAATAAATGTATGCACATAACTTTATCATTAACTAAAAAATGATTGGACAATGTTTATAAAATGTATCATGTGAATTCTTCTTAAATAATATTGGCATTATTGAGCATGAAAGATGCATATATGTTATGTTACCACACTAATGCCAAAGTGGTTGAATATCAAAATGCACACATATATTTATATAAAACATAAATGTTATAAAATGAATTATGTGAATTCTTCTTAAATAGCCTTGGCATTATTGAGCATGAAAGATGCATATATGTTATGTTACCACACTAATGCCAAAGTGGTTGAATATCAAAATGCACACATATACCTATATAAAACATAAACGTTATATAACATCTATGCATTTTTTTCTCCACAAAAAATAATAGTTGTTAATGCTCTTCACTTTTCTTTCAAGAGAAGTAAATGACATTATTCCATATACTCATTGGTTAAGTAAGAGGGTATTTGGAAGACAGAAATACATAATTAAAAATTTAAAGACAAATGATTTGACATTCAAAGTATAGGTTTATTTGCATTAACTTCTTAATGTTCAATTTATTAACTCCACACTAATGACAAATAGGTTGAATATCAAAATGCACACATTAACACACTAATGCCAAAGTGGCTGAATATCAAAATGCACACATGATACCTATATAAAACATACATGTTATATAACATCTATGCATTTTTTTTCTCCACAAAATAATAGTTGTTAATGCTCTTCACTTTTCTTTCAAGAGAAGTAAATGAAATTATTCCATCTACTCATTGGTTAAGTAAGAAGGTATTTGGAAGACAGAAATACATAATTAAAAATTTAAAGACAATTGATTTGACATTCAAAGTATAGGTTTGTTTGTATTAACTTCTTAATGTCCAATAATTAATTCCCCAAAAGTTATTTTATTCAATCATTTTTTGTAATATTTAAATGCAACATATATAACACCTAAATCCATCATGGATTGACTAGGAGGGATCAATTACAATATAGCTTACTAATGGATTGATAATATACATTAAATTCCACACCTGATGAAGACCAACTATTGGTGCAAACCAATTCTCCAATGAAAAACCATCAATGTGGGGGAAATCACACTTAAGGATCAATTTTCAACCCAACCTTTGTATCACCTAAGATCAAGTGATTCCCCAAAGCAAGGCTTAAGCTCAATGAAAATATAGGGAAACACTCCCTATGTAACTTTCCCCAGCCCAGCTGAGGTCCATTACGTGTGGAAAATTCATAAATTAATAAATTTTGATAACTAACTAATTTCTTGTAGCTTATCAACCACTAATTACATACAGATTTAACTATAATTTGATACCATTTAGTAAATGAATATACACAATTTTAAACAAGCACGAATGCAACTAATAACTCACACAAAAACACATAAAATCTTATTAAACATAGAGTTCAAGCACAACAATTTAACTCATAAATACAACATATAAACAGATAAAACACTTGTCTTTTGATTCAGTTGTGCAACTAGTTGCTTGGGACGGATGTTCAAGCCAACCATAGACTTGTTGTTCCAAATATCAACAAAAAGTCACCCCCATGTTAGGGTTAGCAATCCACAAAAGAGGGTGGTCTCTCACTGTCCACTCGCAGCTCAGAAATCTCCCAACCCACTAGTATTCTCCTACATCTATCATGATTTTCCACCATCTCTCTTCCTCTCAACCTACCCAACCCAAGGAATGTACCCCTTCACTTATCTTAGTCCTTTGGGTGTCCCATTTGTTTATTAGGGTCTCTCTGTCACATGTAACCAGGAATCTCTATGCTAGGAACTCAAGGGAACTCACTTCCATGAAAATTACTAGCAACAAAAATAAACGCTTATTGTTATAGTGAAAATCACACAGGTGTTCACTCATTAGGCATGACAACTTGGCTCTTCAGTCTCCAACCCCAAAAATCTCCAACATGCTCAAGAATTCACCCTCCATTGTTGCTATAGCTCCAAGATCTTATTTTATTCTCTCTTCTTGTTGTTCATACCCCCTTAGCAGTTGGCATCACATTTTATTAATAAAATTCAGAAATACAATTCGCATATACATCGTTTTGGCTGTAACCACACATATATCTACATTAAGAATTAATTAAACTAGGGATTATAGTGGGGATGTTACATTCCACTTTCCCTACAATTGTGTGTCATCCTCAGTGCACACAATGCGGATATACATATACAAATTTACATCACAATGCTTTAAGAAATAAAATTCTATAATTTTACAACTCTAGCAGCAGTTCCAACCAAAATATCTTGTTCCTATCGACATGTTAACCCAAGGTATGCACCATTTGTTTATCAAGGCTAACCTAATGAATGTTACACTCTTTTATCAGGTCCCCCAGCGTAGGTTGGTTAGGACTCTGAAATGTGGTTCTGAAACTCTAGTTGCTCAAAATGGAGTCTTGCATTCTTATATTATGTTTTCTTCAAAATTGTCAAAAAATTGTGGGTATTCCTCCTGCATGTTATCTTCATGTTCCCATGTAGCATCTTCAAGACCGTATAAGGTCCATTACACCTTTTCCAACCCTTTGTCTTTGTCCCTGAGCACTTTGAATTTATGTTCCAGGATGAGTACTAGTTCCACCAGGAAATCCCTTTCGTGTTCCACCTAGATCATAGTCCAATCAATTATTTGGTTAGGGTAAGGTACATGCTTAGTTAATAAAGACACATAAAATACATTATGTACTCCCATGGGTGCAAGTAATGCTAGAATGTATGCAACTAGCCCTATCTTTTCAAAGATTTCAAAAGGTCCATAATAACTTGCTCTCAACTTAGGGCAACTTCCCAATCTTAGTGAACTTATTTTTGCCTTCACTTTTAAAACACATGTTTTCCCACTTTAAAATCTCTTAAAAAATTTGTTTTTGTCTCCATAACTTTTCTTCCCATCATGGGCAACCTTTAAATTTTGTTTTATCTTTGTCATTTGTTCTTTCATTTCCTTCAACAAATCTAGCCCAATAATTGCTTTGTTTGTTGGATTATCTCAACTTACTTGTGTGTTACACTTCCTAACATACAATGCTTCAAATGGACTCATTTTTAATGAGGTTTGATACCCATTATTCTAAGAAAATTCTACTAAATGAATATATTCTTCCCATTTTGATGGTCATTCCATAACATACATTATGAGCATGTCCTCAATTATTTTGTTAGTTCTCTATGTATTCTCATCTGACTCTGGGTGAAACATTGTACTAAGATTTAAATTTGTCCCAAAGCCTTTGAACAACCCTTTCCAAAAATTGGATGTGAACTTTGTATCTTTGTATGAAACTATTACCTTAGGCACTCCATGTAGCCTAGCAACTTATTTCATATATATTTCTGCAATTTTGTTTCCTTGTGTGTAGTATTCCTTGGAATAAAATGTGTTCCCTTAGTTAATGTATCCACCACCACCATGATGAAATCATGTTGCTTCAATTTTCTGGGAAGCTTTGTAATAAAATCCATTGTGATAAATTCGCCTTCCACTCTGGAATGGGAAATGGTTGTAACATCCGTGTTGTATATCTATGTTTAGTCTTCACCTTCTGACATTCTAGACATATGGTTATGTAATTAGCCACTTCTTTCTTCATTCTTGGCCAAAAATATTGGCTTCTTACAGTTGCAATTATCTGTTGATATCATGAGTGCCCAACATATGGTACATTGTGCATTTCCCTCATCACTATATTTTCCAACTAACTGGAATTCAACACATATACTTTGCCTTTGTACATGATAATTACATCTTATTTCAACTCATAATAATTAAATTTCTACTGAAAATTACCTTGTTGTAACGTTTCTTCTATTTTCAAATATTGTTGATTTGAATTTGTTACCACAATAATTTATCTTTCAGATGAGTCTTGTACATGCTAATTGTTTCAATATGCCTTTCATGAGATCTCATGTTGAGTGCATCAACCACTTGATTTTATTTTCCTTTGATGTGCTTAATTTCAAAGCCATACTCACTAAGAAATTATAGCCATCCCGTTTTTTTGGCATTTAATGTTGGTTATCCAAAAAAATGTTTCAGGCCACAGTGGTTTTTCCTTGGCTCAAATTTCCTCCCCTTGAGGTATTGTCTCCACATTTTTATTGCATGTACAATCGTTGCTAATTCCAAGTCATGTGTAGCATAATTCCTCTCATGCTCTTTTAATTTTTTGGATTCATAGTGTTATCCCCATTTTGTGGATAACTAAGGATTGTGTCTCAAGGCCCTCAGGTTGCAGATATGGAGTGTCGAGAGACTACATGACCAGAAGTACCCTTTTTCACAGTTGGAAACCCCTATCACCACCATAGATGGTCACAAATTTCTAGTTGGCATCCACCACATCGACTGGATTCCGGAAGGTAGTGGGCCTTACTCCATGAGGTGCAAGTTAGTATTATGGTGAGCATCATTTCAATATTTAATCCATTTGAGTATGTTGTATCTTAGATTTCTCTAGATTTCATGATATATGATTGGACATTATGCCTTTTTCCCTGCTTCACCTTGGTGGTTGACATTTTTCCCTAGTAAGTGGTCTTCCTCGGGGATGGGTTTTATACTAGGAATTCCCTTAAAGAGACATCGTACAATTCCCAACCATACTTACATATTTCCATCATTATTCCCCTCCATTTCTTTATCTCTTGGAGTTTTAGGGTGTATTGACCCAAGAAGGGGTTGTCCCTCATTATATGGGAAGAAGGGGTTGAAGGCCCAAAGGGATTGATGTTGGGTAAGAGATAAAATCATTGTATGAAACTTCCAGATGCTTCTCCCATGGATCACCCAAGAAAGCAGTGAAACTCTTATCTTTGATTAAAGGGGACCCACAATATAATAAAGAATTCTTAAAAGGTTAGTTGAAAGATAGGAGGTCTCATCACAGGTCGACCTATCACGTCCATGAATATCTAGTGGTATGACATTGCCATCATTTGGTCATTAAACCAAGGTAATGGCTCTCAGTTGCATGGTTGAGAGAAAGGGGGTCTCATCATGATCCACCCTTCTCATTTCAACTAGGTGTTTGTGGGTGAAATTTCCATTATCTAGTCACCATGCCAGGGAAGTGACCTTGAACCTCTCCTTAAAATTATGAAAGACTAAAAGAATAGAAATTAATAGGATTGGATAAATTGCATTGCGGATGAAGGTACTACATACCCTCTACAAAGGAACCCATGAATGAGACAGTACAACCCCTTGTATGTCATGATCCCTATGCCCATTGAGTCTTGACCCCAACCACCTCACCCACTTTACATGGCTTGGAGAGGGATCTCTTGGAAACTCTCCTTGACCTAGGGCAAGATCTACCGATCAGGACACCTTGTCAACCCTCCCATATTCAATCTTGACAAGTCGCATAATGTCTTTGAGAAATTAATTGTTTGATATAGTGATCTTTGATGCACATGATTAGGTGGCTCATTTATTGATTAGATTCACTTATCATGATGTTATGACTTGCGAGCCTTGGAGGACGTGCTTGTTTGTATTTTTAGGACCTAGATGGTGGATAGTTTTTTAAGAACAAGCCTAGCTTGGGCTTCTGTTGGTTACTACTCTCTTGATACCCCTTAGGATGAACCAGGTTCAAACCTGAACAATATCCCAACAAAGTCTCTAAAACTATCGGCCTTCATGGTTAACCAGAAGGCAACACAACACACAAATTGTACTGCACAGTCTCACCCGAGATAGTTCTATGGGTGGTTGCAACGCTTAGGTGCTTGTAGCCTGGGAATGAGTGGGGATATGTGATTGTACTATCTGATATTCATTCAATTATTATCTCATACATCTAGATTTAGTATATTTTTGTTCCTTATCCATGCATGCAAATCAACAGGTCTAACTACTTCATCAAGACATGTATCTAAGAGTTTACCATTGAAAGAAAAGAAATAAACAACAAAAAATTCACATAACACGCGATCTACCATGTTTCACCCCTTCCTAGGCTACGTCCACAAATATTTGTCTCTCAAGCTCTTTTATTATGTTTCTGAAATATATCGTGTCGTGCGCACTACAATATCTGGTCTTACAATCGCCACAGGATCCTCGATCCCTATAAGGATGAATAGATCGCATCAAGCTCCTCAGCCTGTGATCTAACCCTTGGGATCAAGTTGATCGACTCTCCTCTAGCTCAATAGCTTACAAAAAGTGACATTTCTTACCATTTCTGGTTTAGCCACGCAAAACTAGTCTTCCTTTTCATTCCCAACCCCTTACCTAGACCTCCTAGGTACTAATGACTTATACTTATTCTTGGCTTATTGGACATTACCATATCATACAAAAACCCTAACCCTAATGTAGTTAGGTTTCCTTGCATGCATGCCTTGCATTCTTTCCTCACACATGCCACTTTTCCTTCCAGTTGTCTTTCTCCCACTTCGTGCTTTTCTCTCCAACAATAGCCTTTTTCCCAAAATGGTCCTGCACCCAACAAGCCCCCAACACTGACATGTGGCTCATCCTGAGCCACCTAGGATTTGAGTGCTCCCTCAACAACCTCTGCTAGACTGTGGAACTTGTCTGCAAGTTCCCTTCCTCGTGTTTGTACCTATGCTTCATTTTCTGTGAGCGCTTCTAAGTCTTGCACTGTGATCTCCTCTTATATCATTGCTATGCACTCTTCCTGTGCTTTTGTCATGTTACCCTTTTCCTCTTCCAATTGTGCGATCAGCTGCATTGCTTGGTCTTGAAGAGATTCCATTTGCGCCTGTATTGCCTGCTTCTGCACCTGCGCTTCTATAAATTCTGCTTGCATCTTATTCATGTCTTGTGTTCCCTAGAGGCACTCGGTGATAGTCATTGTTTTTTTCCTTTGCTTGAGGTCATGTATGGCTACATTTATCTTTCCTTCTTCCTGGTCCCACTGCTGGACCTGTTCATATTCCTCCAATATTTTCCATAGTTGCGCTTCCATATCAAACAAGTTCCCAATTGCATTGACTCATCTTTCCATTTCTCCCATTTGTCCTGTAGCTTCTTGTCTCCTTTGTTCTTTCACCTTCGGGGGAGTCGTAGGAATGATTTTTTCCTTGAGGTTCTCGATCTCCTACCGGTATTGATCAATTGTTTGCACAATGTGATCAATCTTTTGCGCTATGTTGGACTCTGATATTTGCGTGATGTTTGGGATTCTATCATAGGCTATGGTCACTCCCTACTTAAGCCTATCTATGCGCTCTTTCTGTTCTTCTGTCTCCATAGTCAGTTGGTCGCATGTTATTTGGAGCATTTTCGTGAATCCTTTGCTCACCTCTAGACTGGTGGCATATGTCCAGGCCCTCGATTGCACTTCAGTCATGAGACTCTCTTGAAGTTTGTAGAGAGCCTTCGTGGGTATCTGTGCTATTAATATGTCCATCTCTTCGATCTCCTGCAGTGGTGTCTACATTGTTTCGGGATCCATTCTAATCATTTCACGTGTGACAGTAAATGTGTCGTTTCTATGAGAAAAAAATTGTACGATCTTTTCATGTTGCTTCTACGTTGGTAGCCTCGATATTGCCTTTTGTTATTGTGCAGGGGCCTGCAATTCTACATGGCCCCATATATATTGTATGTTCTCATGGACGTCTATCAACTTATCCATGATCTTCTCTCTCTGTGCCTCCATTGTTTTGACCACTTTCTCACTCTTGTCTTGGAATTTTTCTGTGACAAGATCTACATCATCCCAAGTGAGGGTGATGTCGGGGTCCTCTGTGTCTATTTATTTTTACCATGCGCATCTATTCCTTGCTCGGTATCCTTTGTTGATTGTGATGGTTCTGCCCCAATGGTTATACCTGGGCCTGTTTCCTACTTACCCTGTGTTGGCTTCTTCATCTCAGCCTGCGGCTGGCTTCCTATTCATGCTTCTATGGGCGTTCTCCTTGGTTTTTTCAGGATTGCACTCCCACTTGGCACTACCCACGTTGTTTTTGTCCGAGTATTGCCAGTTGGACTCCCTGTTCATGCTGATGAGCATGCCTCAGTTGTGTCCTTAGGATTAGCAAGTTGTGTCATACTTGTCTTGGTGGTGAGTTTTTTTATTGGTTGTTGCCACAACGTAGGCCAATATTTGATTATCCACTCCACCGCCTCCTGGGTCACACAATGCTGCATATTCATCCATGCTCGCTTCGGATCCCGCGTATCTTTGATCCATGTATGGTGTCGAGATGCCTTGAAATTCAAAATCCCCTCAGTTTCCTATGCAACCTCCCTCAAGATGCGCCATGTGTTGGCAGTGCGTTGTTGAATTTCTTCTAGTAGCATGGCGAACACCACATTGTTTTCCTGTTGCGCTTTGTTGTCCTTCACCTACCAGAGGGACTTGTACCTGGATGCGTAGCACTTCCCCATACTAGTGATGAAGGCGATGTACTTGGGATCTTTCCACCCTACGAGAATGACCAATATCATCAGCCAGAAATAATGGAACTCGATTCCATTATCCTGCGCATCGCGATAGTCCAATAAAAACTGGATCATCAATTATTGTGCCCAGTTGAACATCATTCCTTTTGTGCATTGAAAATGAAATAAATTATTGATCTAAGATCAAATTAATAATCATCTATAAATAAAAATAACTATATTTGCAAGAAACAATATCCATGTATAAAAAACAATCTATTGATTTAAATAAAAATTTCATCACCTAATAATAAAAATAAGAAAATGAGAAAATATAAATAATTTATCAATTAAAAAAAAAATATTATAATCTAATAATAAAAATATACCTAATAATAAAAATAAGAAAATGAGAAAATATAAATAATTTATCAATTAAAAAAAAAATATTATAATCTAATAATAAAAATATAGAGATGGGAAAATATATACAATCTATCAATTCAAACAAAAATCTCATTACCCAATGGAAAAATAAAGACTAAAATGAATGTATATGATTTTTTCAAGAAAAAGAAGTTGAAAAAAAAATGTATATAATAATGTGCAAGGAACCAGCATTGAAAAATGGGTAAATATTTGAATAAATAATTTATTTAGAAAACATGTACACCCATAAGGTGGTCAAAAAAATGTATATAATAATGTGCAAGGAACAAGCATTGAAAAATGGGTAAATATTTGAATAAATAATTTATTTAGAAAACATGTACACCCATAAGGTGGTCAATTGTGTCACTTTTTAATGTGGAAAGAACTTGTTCAATCACCGTGTGGTTTTCCCTACTCCTCATGAGACTAATATGAGTTAGCTAGCTATTAAGACTTTACCCATAGTACAAGTTTTCCTATTCTTATATCTCAAGGATTGGTGATGGTGGTCAAGGTGTATTACTATTAGTTTGAATATGTAAAGATATTATAGTGATTATAGTCCTTCTTCCTATCAAAGTCAGATGTCCTTCTATTAAATAGAATGTTATTATAAAAAAAATTTATAGATAAAAAACTAAATTTTTCCACAAATTAATTGAAAAAAAAAAAGTGAATGTTCAAAATAATTTAAGGGTGTTTGTCTATTAGGATGAAAGGTTATGATGATAAAAATATTTAGTAATTTTTACTACAAAAGGTCTTGGTCTAATTTATTTAGGTTTTTTTGGTTTTCTCATAGTATTAAAATAGGTATTTGAAAGGAATTAGGGTAGTGCAATCTTTTAGGATTCTTTGGTTTTCTCATAATATTAAAATAAATATTTGAAAGGAATTAGGGTAGGTGCAATATCTTAGGTTTCTTTGGTTTTCTCATAGTATTAAAATAGGTATTTGAAAGGAATTAGGGTAGGTGCAATATCTCAAGGCATTTAAAAGTAGGTATAAATTTATGCACATTACTTTCTAGTTAACTACAAAATGATTGGAAGATGCTTATCAAATGCATGTGCATTCTTCTTAAATAGCCTTGCCATTATTGGGCATGAAACATTCTTGTATGTTATGTTACCACACTAATGTTAAAGTTGGTTGAATATCAAAATGAATACATGATACTTATATAAAACATGCATGTAACATGACATCTATCTATTTTTTTCTTAAAAAAAAAAAAAATTTGTTAATGCTCTTCACTTTTTTTTCAAGAGAAGGAAGTGAAATTATTCCATCTACTAATTGGTTAAGAAAGAGGGTATATGGAATACATAATTAAAATTTTAAAGACAATTGATTTGACATTCAAAGTATAGGTTTGTTGGCAACAACTTCTTAATGTTCAATATGGAACACATGTAACATATGAATTCATCATTGATCGACTAAGAGGGATCAAATAAGATATAACTTATCAATGGATTAATCACATACATTAACTTCCACACCTAATGAAGATCAATTATTGGTGCAAAAGAGTTCAATGCAAAACCATCAATGTGGGAGGAAATCACACCTAAGGATCAATTTTCAACCCAACCATTCATCACCTAAAATCAAGTGATTCCCCTAAACAGGGATTAAGCTCAATGAAAATATAGGTAAACACTCCCTATGTAAAATTCCTCATCCAAGTTAAGGTCCATTACCTAAGGAAAATTAATAAATTAAAAATTTATGCTAACTAATTGATTTTAGCTTATCAACTACCAATTACATACATATTTAACTATAATATGATATCATCTAAGAAATGCATCTACAAAATTTTAAACAAGCATGAATGTAGCTAATAACTCACACAACAATATATAAATTATTATTAAAAAGAGAGTTCATGCACACCAATTTAACTCATAAATACAACACATAAACAGATAAAACACTTATCCACCCAACCATATTAAATTATTAAAAAAATTCTTTATATTGAATTATATGGTTTTATAACTCAAAACAATTATTTAATTAATTTAAATTTAAAAATCAAAAACTTATATTTGATAAAATTATTCTAATTTACTATTTATATTTAATAAAATAATTGGTAATTATTACATTTATCCTAATTGTGCATGAGAAAAACTCAACATCTTTTCATAAAACTTAGAATGGTCAAGCAAGTGGTGGTGGATCATCTTCATTTTAGTTTAATTTATAAATTTTTTAGGTTTGTTTTACACCAGTCAACATCTTTTAGAATGGTCAAGCAAGTGGTGGTGGATCATCTTCATTTGAGGCTAATTTATAATTTTTTTAGGTTTTTTTTTTTGTCTAAAATTTTTAATTTTATTTGATCAGTTTTGCCTTGATCATTTTTATAAGTTATCAATTTCCATGGTTAATAAAAAAGACTTAATTCATTTCCATTTCCATGGTTAATAAAAAAAAACTTAATTCATTTTATTGTTTTGTTGTGATTGTTTGAATTTTAATATAAAAAGAGTAATCCACAATAATTTATTAAAATTTTGAAAAAATTAATTAATTAATTATATATATATATATATATATATATATATATATATATATATATATATATATATATATATATATATATATATATATATATATATATATATATATAT
>ML785309.1:389976-449331 GCA_009831015.1 Picea engelmannii | reverse complement strand
TATATATATATATATATATATATATATATATATATATATATATATATATATATATATATATATATATATATATATATATATATATATATATATAAGTTTTTAGGTATAAACCTCTTACCATATGATAAAGGGAGAAAGGTTAAGTATATAGGGTTGTGATGGTAGGGAATGAATTAAAATAGAAAATTAAAAATATAGATTTTATTTATCATATCATTTCATTAGTTATTTAAGATATGGTTAGTAATATAGAATTTCTCATAAAATATTAATGAGAAAATAAATAGAAATTCTCATAAAAACTTAATGAGAAAATGAAATAAATTATTGATGTGAATTCAAATCAATAATCATTTATAAAAATAAAAAAATTATGTTTACTAGAAACATTATTCATGTATGAAAAACAAATTATCAATTTAAATAAATATTTCATAACTTAATAATAAAAATAAGGAAACAAGAAATATAAACCATTTATCAATTAAAACAAAAATCCCATCATCTAATAATAAAAATATATATAAATGGGAAAATATAAAAAATCTATCAATTCAAACTAAAATGTTCAAACTAAAATGAATGTATATGATTTTTTTTAAGTTGAAATAAAATGCATATAATAATGTCCTATGTATATGCAAGGCAAAAGCATGGAAAAAAGCTTGAATATTTGAATAAAAAATTTATTTAAAAAACAAGTGCATAAGGTGGTCAATTATGTGGTGGTCAACTATGTCTCTTTTTAATGTGGAAAAAACTTTTTCAGTAGCCGTGTGGTTTTCCCAAATCCTCATGAGACTATTATAAGCTAGCTATTAAGACTTTACCCATAGTAAAAGTTGCCCTATTATACCTATTTTAATAACCCAAGGGTTGGTGATGGTGGTCAAGGTTACTAGTTTAAATCACTAATGATATTATAGTGATCATAGTCATTCTCCCTATCAAATTCGTCCTTTTTTTTAAAATAAAATATTATTATAATTTTTTTATAGATAAAAAACTATTTTTTTAAACAAATTAATTAACAAAGAAAATGAATGTTTAAAACAATTCAAGAGTGTTTGTCTATTAGGATGAAATACTATCATGATAAAAGGATTCAGTAATTTTGATTATAAAAGGCTTTGGTCTAATTTATCTAGGTTTCTTTGGTTTTCTCATGATACTAAAACAAGGCATAAGGTCTTGGTCTAATTTATTTAGGTTTTTTTGGTTTTCTCATGATACTAAAATAAGGCATTAAGGTAGGTGCAAGATCTCAAGGCATTTAAAAGTAGCAATAAATGTATGCACATCACTTTATCATTGACTAAAAAATGATTAGACAATGCTTATAAAATGCATCAAGTGAATTCTTTTTAAATAGCCTTGGCATTATTGAGCATGAAAGATGCATATATGTTATGTTACCACACTAATGTCAAAGTGGTTGAATATCAAAATGTACACATAAACCTATATAAAACATAAACGTTATATAACATCTATGCATTTTTTTCCCCACAAAAAATAATAGTTGTTAATGCTCTTCACTTTTCTTTCAAGAGAAGTAAATGAAATTATTCCATCTACTCAATGGTTAAGTAAAAGGGTATTTGGAAGACAAAAATACATAATTAAAATTTTAAAGACAAATGATTTGACATTCAAAGTATAGGTTTGTTTGCATTAACTTCTTAATGTCCAATTTATTAATTCCACACTAATGCCAAAGAGGTTGAATATCAAAATACACGCATTAACACACTAATGACAAAGTGGTTGAATATCAAAATGCACACATGATAACTATATAAAACATACATGTTATATAACATCTATGCATTTTTTCCTCCACAAAAGAATAGTTGTTAATGCTCTTTACTTTTCTTTCAAGAAAAGTAAATGAAATTATTCCATCTACTCATTGGTTAAGAGGGTATTCGGAAGACAGAAATATATAATTAAAAATTTAAAGACAATTGATTTGACATTCCAAGTATAGGTTTGTTTCTATTAACTTCTTAGTGTCCAATTTATTAATTCCCAAAAAGTTATTTTATTCAATCATTTTTTGTAATATTTAAGTGTAACATATATAACACCTAAATCCATCATGGATTGACTAGGAGGGATCAAATAAAATATAACTTACTAATGGATTGATCATATACATTAAATTCCACACCTGATGAAGACCAACTATTGGTGCAAACCAATCCTTCAATGCAAAACCATCAATGTGGAGGAAATCACACCTAGGGATCAATTTTCAACCCAACCATTGTATCACCTGAGATCAAGTGATTCCCCAAAGAAAGTCTTAAGATCAATGAAGATATAGGGAAACACTCCCTATGCTACTTTCCCCATCCCAGCTAATGTCCATTACGTGCGGAAAATTCATAAATTAATACATTTTGCTAACTAACTAATTTCTTGTAGCTTATCAGCTACTAATTACATACAAATTTAACTATAATTTGATACCATTTAGTAAATGCATTTACAAAATTTTAAACAAGCATGAATGCAACTAATAACTCACACAAAAACACATAAATTCTTATTAAACATGGAGTTTAAGCACAACAATTTAACTCATAAATACAACATATAAACAGATAAAACACTTATCTTTTGATTCAGTTGTGCAACTAGTTGCTTGGGACGGATGTTCCAGCTAACCATAGAATTGTTGTTCCAAATATCAACAACAAGTCACCCCCAAGTTAGGGCTAACAATCCAAAAAAGAGGGTGGTCTCTCACTTTCCACTCGCAGCTCAGAAATATCCCAACCCACTAGTATTCTCCTACATCTATCTTGATTTTCCACCATTTCTCTTTCTCTCAACCTGCCCAACCCAAGGAATATACCCCTTCACTTATCTTAGTCCTTTGGGTGTCTCATTTGTTTATCAGGGTCTCTCTAGCACAGGTAACCAGGAATCTCTATGCTAGGAACTCAAGGGAACTCACTTCCATGAAAATTACTAGCAACAAAAACAAACACTTATTGTTATAGTGAAAATCACACAGGAGTTCACTCTTCAGGCATGACAACCTAGCTCTTCAGTCTCCAGCCCCAAAACTCTCTAGCATGCTCAAGAATCCACCCTCCATTGTTGCTCTAGCTCCAAGATATTATTTTATTTTCTCTACTTGTTGTTCATACCCCCTTAGTAGTTGGCATCACATTTTATTAATAAAATTCAAAAATACAATTTGCATATACATCGTTTTGGTCGTAACCACACATGTATCTACATTAAGAATTAATTAAACTGGGGATTATAGTGGGGATGTTACATTCCCCCTTCCCTACAACTGTGTGTCATCCTCAGTGCACACAATGTGGATATACATATACAAATTTACATCACAATGCTTTAAGAAATAAAATTCTACAATTTTACAACTCTAGCAGTAGTTCCAACCAAAATATCTTGTTCCTATCGACATGTTAACCCAAGGTATGCACCATTTGTTTATCAAGGCTAACCTGATGAATGTTCCATTATTTTATCAGGTCCCCCAGTGCCGGTTGGTTAGGACTCTGAAATGTGGTTCTGAAACTCTAGTTGCTCAAAATGGAGTCTTGCATTCTTATATTATGTTTTCTTCAGAATTGTAAAAAATTTGTGGGTATTCCTCCTACATGTTATCTTCATGTTCCCATGTAGCATATTTAGGACCATAGAAGGTCCATTACACCTTTACCAACCTTTTGGCTTTGTTCCTGAGCACTTTGAATTTCCGTTCCAGGATGAGTACTGGTTCCACCAGAAAATCCCCTTCGTGTTCCACCTAGATCATAGTCCAATCAATTATTTAGTTAGGGTCAGGCACATGTTTATTTAACAATGACACATGAAATACATTATGTACTCCCATGGGTGCAGGTAATGCTAGAATGTATGCAACTAGCCCTATCTCTTATAAGATTTCAAAAGGTCCATAATAACTTTCTCTCAACTTAGGGCAACTTCCTAATCTTAGTGAACTTATTTTTTCCTTCACTTTTAAAACACATGTTTTCCCACTTTAAAATCTCTTAAAAACATTGTTTTTGTCTACATAACTTTTCCTCCCATCCTGGGCAACCTTTAAATTTTGTTTTATCTTTGCCATTTGCTCTTTCATTTCCTTCAACAAATCTAGCCCAATAACTTCTTTGTTTGTTGGATTATCTCAACATACTAGTGTGTTACACTTCCTACCATACAATGCTTCATATGGACTCATTTTTAATGAGGTTTGATACCCATTATTATAATAAAACTCTACTAAATGAATATATTCTTCCCATTTTGATGGTCGTTCCATAACATACATTCTGAGCATGTCCTCAATTATTTTGTTAGTTTTCTATGTCTTCTCATCTGACTCTGGGTGAAACATTATACTAAGATTTAAATTTGTCCCAAAGCCTTTGAACAACCCTTTCCAAAAATTGGATGTGAAATTTGTATCTTTGTATGAAACTATTACCTTAGACACTCCATGTAGCCTAGCAACTTGTTTCATATATATTTCTGCAATATTTGTTGCCTTGTGTGTAGTATTCCTTGGAATAAAATGTGTTCCCTTAGTTAATGTATCCACCACCACCATGATGAAATCATGTTGCTTCAATTTTCTAGGAAGCTTTGTAATAAAATCCATTGTGATAAATTCACCTTCCACTCTAGAATGGGAAATGGTTGTAACATCCTTGTTGTATATCTATGTTTAGTATTCACCTTCTGACATTCTAGACATATGGTTATGTAATTAGCCACTTCTTTCTTCATTCTTGGCCAAAAATATTGGCTTCTTACAGTTGCAATTATCTTTTGATATCATGAGTGCCCAACATATGGCACATTATGCATTTCCCTCATCACTATATTTTCCAACTCACTAGAATTCAACACATATACTTTGCCTTTGTACATGATAATTACATCTTATTTCAACTCATAATAATTAAATTTCTACTAAAAATTACCTTGTTGTAATGTTTCTTTTATTTTCAAATATTGTTGATATGAATTTGCTACCATAATAATTTATCTTTCAGATGAGTCTTGTACATGCTAATGGTTACAATATGTCTTTCATGAGCTCTCCTGTTGAGTGCATCAACCACTTGATTTTATTTTCCTTTGATGTGCTTAATTTGAAAGTCATGCTCACTAAGAAATTATAGTCATCCAGTTTTTTTGGCATTTAATGTTGGTTATCCAAACAATTTTTCAGGCCACAGTGGTTTGTCCTTAGCTCAAATTTCCTCCCCGTGAGGTATTGTCTCCACATTTTTAATGCATGTACAATCGTTGCTAATTCCAATTCATGTGTAGCATAATTCCTCTTATGTTATTTTAATTTTTTGGATTCATAGTGTTATCCCCATTTTGTGGATAACTAAGGATATTGTGTCTTGAGGCCCTCAATTTACAGATATGGAGTTTCGAGAGACTACCTGACCAACAATACCCTTTTTCATAGTTGGAAACCCCTATCACCACCACACATGGTCACATATTTCCAGATGGCATCCACCACATCGACTGGATTTTGGAAGGCAATGGGCCTTGCTCCATGAGGTGCAATTCAGTATTATGGTGAGCATCATTTCAATATTTAAGCCATTTGAGTATGTTGTATCTTAGATTTCTCTAGATTTCATGATATATGCTTGGACATTATTCCTTTTTCCCTACTTCACCTTGGTGGTTGACATTTTTCCCTAGTAAGTGGTCTTCCTCGGGGATGGGTTTGCTACTAGGAATTCCCTTAAAGAGCCATTGTACCATTCCCAACCATACTTACATATTTCCATCATTATTCCCCTCCATTTCCTTATCTCTAGGGATTTTAGGGTGTATTGACCCAATAAGGGGCTGTCCATAATTCTATGGGAATAAGGGGTTGAAGGCCCAGAGGGATTGATGTTGGGTAAAAGATAAAAGCCTTGTATGAACCTTCCAGATGCTTCTCCCATGGATCACCCAAGAAAGTAGTGAAACTCTTATATTTGATTAAAGGGGAACCAAAATATAATAAACAATGCTTAAAAGGTTAGTTGAATGATAGGAGGTCTCATAATGAGACAACCTATCACGTCCATGAATATCTAGTGGTATGACATTGCCGTCATCTCGTCATTAAACCAGGGCAATGGCTCTAAGTTGCATGGCTAAGAGAAAGGGGGTCTCATCATGATCCAAACTTCTCATTTCAACTAGGTGTTTGTGGGTGACCTTTCCATTATCTGGTCACCATGCCAAGGAAGTGACCTTCAACCTCTCCTTAAAATTATGAAACAATAAAAGAATAGAAATTGATGGGATTGGAAAAAGTGCATTACGGACAAAGGTATCACACACCCTCTACAAAGGAACCCATGAATGAGATAGTATGACCCCTTGTATGTCATGATCCCTATGCCCATTGAGTCTTGACCCCAACCACTTCACCCACTTTACATGGCTTGGAGAGGGATCTCTTGGAAACTCTCCCTGAGCTAGGGAAAGATCTACCCAACAAGACACCTTGTCAACCCTCCCATATTCAATCTTGACAAGTCGCACAGTGTCTTTGAGAAATTAATTGTTTGATATAGTGATCTTTGATGCACATGCTTAGGTGGCTCATTTATTGATTAGATTCACTTATCATGATGTTATAACTTGAGATCCTTAGAGGACGTGCTTGTTTGTCTTTTCAGGACCTAGATGGTGGACAATTTTTGAAGAACAAGACTAGCTTGGGATTTTGTTGGTTACTACTCTCTTGATACCCCTTAGGATGACCCAGGTTCAGACCTGAACAATATCCCAACAAAGCCTCTAAAACTATAGGCCCTCCTGGTTAGCCAGAAGGCAACACAACACATAGAGTGTACTGCACAGTCTCACCCAAGATAGTTCTATGAGTGGTTGCAACGCTCAGGTGCTTGCATTCTGGGAATGAGTGGGGATATGTGATTATACTATGTGATATTCATTCAATTATTATCTCATACATCTAGATTTAGTATATCGTTGTTCCTTATTTATGCACGCCAATCAACAAGTCTAACTACTTCATCAAGACATTTATCTAAGAATTTAGCATTGATAGAAAATAAATAAACAACAAACAATCCACATAACACGTGATCTATCGTGGTTCACCCCCTCCTAGGCTACATCCACAAATATTTGGCTCTCAAGCTCTTTTATTATGTTTCTACAATATATTGTGTCACGCGCACTACAATATTTAGTCTTAGAATCTCCACAGGATCTTTGATCCCTGTAAGGATGACTAGATCACACCAAGATCCTCAACCTACGATCTAACCCTTGGGATCGAGTTGTTCGACTCTCCTCTAGCTCAATAGCTTACAAAAAGTAACATTTCTTACCATTTCTGGTTTAGCCACGCAAAACCAGTTTTCCTTTTCATGCCCCAACCCCTTACCTAGACCTCCTAGGTACTTACTTATACTTATTCTTGGATTATTGGCCATTACCATATCTTACAAAAACCCTAACCCTAATGTAGTTAGGTTTCCTTGCATGCGCACCTTACATGCTTTCCTCGCACATGCCACTTTTCTTTCCAGTTGTCTTTCTCCCACTTCATGTTTTTCTCTCAAACAATAGCCTTTTCCCAAAATGGTCCTGCACACAACAGGCCCCCAACACTAACATGTGGCTCATCCTGAGCCACCTAGGATTTGCGCGCTCCCTCGTCAACCTCTTCTAGACTGTGTAACTTGTCTGCAAGTTCCCTTCCTTGTGTTTATATGTACGTTGCCTTTTCTATGAGTGTTTCTATTGCTTGCATTGTGATCTCCTCCTGGATCATTTCTATGTACTCTTCCCGTGATTTCGCCATGTTACCCTTTTCCTCTTCCAATTGCACAATCAACTACATTTCTTGGTCTTGAAGAGGTTCCATTTGCGCCTGTATTGCCTGCTTCTGTGCCTATGCTACTATCAATTATGCTTGCAGCTTCTTCATGTCTTGTGGTCGCTAGAGGTGCTCGGCGATAGTCATTGTTTTATGCCTTTTCTTGAGGTCATGTATGGCTGTGCTTATCTTTCCTTCTTCCTAGTCCCACTGTTGGACCTGTTCATCTTCCTCCAATATTATCCATAGTTGTGCTTCCATATCAAACAAGTCCCCAGTTGCACTGACTTGTCTTTCCATTTCTCCCATTTGTCCTATAGCTTCTTGTCTCCTTTTCTCTTTCACCTTCGAGGGAGTCATAGGAATGATTTTTCCCTTGAGTTTCTTGATCTCATGTTGGTATTGATCAATTGTTTGCACAATGTGATCAATATTCTGTGCTATGTTCAACTTTGATATTTGTGCAATGTTTGGGATTTTTTCATAGGCTACGGTCACTCCCTGCTTGAGCATGTCCACACACTCTTTATGTTCTTCTTTCTCCATATTCAGTTGGTCGCATGTTATTTGGAGAATTTTCGTGAATCCTTTGCTCACCACCAGACTAGTGGCATATGTGCAGGCCCTCGACTGCACTTCCGTCATGAGACTCTCTTGATGTTTATAGAGAGCCTTCGTGGGTATTTGTGCTAGTGATATGTCCATCTCTTCGACCTCCTGTAGTGGTGTCTACATCGTTTCAGGATCCATCCTAATCATTTCATGCATGAAGGTAAATGTGTCATTGCTCTGAGCAACAAATTTTACCGCCTCTTCATGTTGCTTCTACGTTGGTAGCCTCGTAATTGCCTTCTGTTGTTGCACGAGGGCCTGTGATTCTGCATGGCCCCATATATGTTGTATGTTCTCATGGACGTCTATCAACTTATCCATGATATTCTCTCTCTATGCCTCCATTGCTTTGACCACTTGCTCACTCTTGTCTTGGAATTTGTCCACGACAAGATCTGCATCATCCCAAGTGAGGGTGATGTCTGGGTCCACTATGTCTATTTATTTTTACCATGTGCATCTATTCCTTGCGCGGTATCCTTTATTGATTGTGAGGGTTGTGCCCCACTGGTTTTTTCTGGGCCTGTTTCCTACTGACCCTGTGTTGGCTTCTTTTTCTCAGCCTGCGGCTAGCTTCCTTTTCTTGCTTCTATGGGCATTCTCCTTAGTTTTTTTAGGATTGTGCTCCCAACTTCCAGTTGAACTCCCTGTTCGTGCTTATGAGCATGCCTCAGTTGTGTCCTTAGGATTAGCAGGTTGTGTCATACTTGTCCTGGTGGTGGGTTTTGTTATTGGTTTTTTCCACTACGTAGGCCAATATTTAATTATCCCCTCCACCTCCTCCTGGGTCACACAGTACTGCATATTCATCCATGCTCGCTTCGGATCCCGCGTATCTTGGATCCATGTATGGTGTTAGGATGCCTTGAAATTAGAAATCCCCTTGGTTTCCTGTGCAACCTCCCTCAGGATGTGTCATGTGTTGGCATTGCGTTGTTGAATTTCCTCTAGCATCATAGAAAACAACATGTTGTTTTCCTGTTGTGCTTTGATGTCCTTTGCCTACCAAAGGGACTTGTACCTAGTTGCGTAGAACTTCCCTATCCTAGTGATGAGGGTAGTGCACTTGGGCTCTTGCCACCCTGCGACAGTGACCAATATCATTAGCTAGGAATAATGGAACTTGGTTCCATTATCCTATGCAACGTGGCAGTCCAGTAAGAACTGGTTCAATAATTATTATGCCCAGTTGAACATCATTCCTTTTGTGCATTGTGTTACTACTACGATTACACCTGCAGGGGCTTCCTCTTGGCAAAAATTCCTTAATACTTTTCACGCTATCAATTTTCTGGTGAACCTCGTCATGCCATCATTGATTTCTTTTATAATGAGGCATCTACTCCCTCGCTATGTGTGAAATTGTGCCTTCACCTACTCTGCCATTTCCTTCTCGCGCACCTTGTTTTCAAAAAACTCTTATGACTATGTGTTGACTATGGGAAATCCGTTAATCTTGGCAATGAGTGCCACGTCTATCTATATGGGTTTTTCCATCCATAGAATTTCCCCATGGACCCGGGCCACTAATTGTTTGATGCATAGGTCGACATTTTTTTCCCACCTGAAGTGTGGAATATCCAGCAAGTTCACGACATCAGAGTTGTATAACCTCGTAATCCATTACACGGGCGCTAATACTAGCCTTCCTAGAGGTCCAACCTCCCCTGTGTCGATAAAATAGCATTCCTCGGCCAACTCTAGGAATTTTTCTATTTCGTGCACGTCATGGTCTACGTAGTGCAACTTGGGCACTTTCCCCAACATGTCCTCGACAGTTGGGATTGCGTCAGGAATGAAGGGTAAGGAAATATCTAAAATCTCAGGGTCTTTATTTTCTATCCCACCATGGATGTGCCCACCTCGGTGGCTTATGCGCCCTCCTCGTCCCTAAGTGAGTCTTGTCAATATATTATGTCATCGACCTGAAATTCTTCTCATGACTGGGATGGTCTTGGTTCCCCTGTAATAGTCAGTCTTGTCAGCTCCTCAGGGTTAGGGTTTGAAACATCATTCTAGCTCCTGAGCTATGTCCTACCTCTCCTCTCTACATTGTGGGAAGCTCTTCTTCAACCCGTGTCGAGCTACTAGACTCTGGCTCCAAAGTGGTCATGTTCTCGAGCTCGATTATGGGCTCAGGTTGTATCATTTCCTTTTTCCTATGACCTTATCGAGTGACCCTGATAAACTGGCCTAACGACCCCGGATTCACTGGAGCCATCCTACGCGACTTTCGTAATCTTGGCTAGCTACAGTGACGATTTTTAAATTAGGGAACGGATTCTTCTAATCTCTCTGAGCTCAAAATTTGCTAAGTGTTTAATAACTATGCATTTTCCGCCTTTTATAGACCTTTCCATGCTCATTTTTCACTTTTTTTCGTACATGTGCGCCAACATTACTTTTTACTGCGTGTTGTATTCTGATATCTAGCGCAGTAACTCATGCACACAACCTTTTCTGTGTTTTTGTATTTTTTGTCATTTGTATTTTTATTTTTTTTGGTTTTGTCATTTTTCTGTCTAATATCTACTATGGTACACTATATACATGCTTACCTTACTGCATTGTCCCTATTTATACTTGGTGAGGTCGACTGTCCCTGTACAACTTCAGTTGACTCCCATTGATCATTTGTTGGCACGGGGGAAGACCCAGGTTCAATGCTATAATAGGGCACCAACAAAACCCTAACTAACGACCCTTTCGGCAACACCTGGGAAGCAGATGAAGTCTCACCCAAGGTAGAGGCAGGGATGGTTGTAGGAATTTAGTGTCTGCAAACTTAGTTGGGACATAGATCTGTGACTGTAACACCTTAACAAGGTACTTAGCAGTTATAGTTCACCAATATTCAGTCTTAGTTTACAGAGAAATTAAACCCTAATTACAAAGCATTGCAATATTCAACCAGATCTACTATATTCAAGCACTAAGCACATCCACATAGGCCAGATCTAGTATTCATCCATATCATTAAGCACATAGTATTAACATATCTATCTACCATTCATCTATATCAAAGCACTAAGAAAGGTAACATATAAACACTTCAATACATTACACAAAGCAGAGAAACATAACATGTATGTGGTTCCCACCTTGGGGCTACGTCCACCAACTCTTCATCTTCTTTATTAGCTTCTTCAATCAGTTACATGCACAGAGCCAAAAAACCCTAATCCGTAGAGGACAGGAGATCTACGCACCTTGCTAGATCCTCCTTCCCCGGGCTAGGTTGCAACACTAAGCCTCTTCTCAATATCTTACCCTCAATTTCACTGAGCTTTGCAAGCCTCATACAGTATGCACAAAAGCAATCTCTACTCATCACTTATCACTTTCGATCACACAAATCAAACTTGTAGTTCCCTACTTACTTCGCCTATATACTTATTTATACATTACAAAATAGGCCTAAGCATGGGTAAACCCATGGGTCAACATTTCCATACCTGTTACATATGCCCAAAACCCAAAAAACCCTAAAAAGGGGCCAATATCCTGTGATCTCTTCTTTGTCTTGCGCTCCGCCTTCAATAACCTATCGAAGTCCCAAAAATAGGTCAAACATGACCAAGGATCCTCAAAACTTGGTCAAGGGCCAAAAATTTGCCAACACTCACCTGTGACTCGTCCCGAGTCACTTTGATCAGGGTAGCTCAATTTCAAAAGCCTCAAGCTACTTCGACTTGTTGTTGTGCCATGGCCTCCTGTTTAGCAAACTCTTTTATGATTGTTTCATTGACAGGTCCCTCTAGGCGTTATTCAGCTGCAATAATGACTTGCTCTAGTTCTTCTCCTCGGCCTTTGATCTCTATGAACAGTTGGTAAGCCTCGTCCTGTACAGGTTGGAGTCTCTGAGTCACTTCCATTACTCTATTTTGAATGGTGTGGAGCTTATGTTGGGTAGTGCGCTACTCTTGTGATCGCTTCATCCTTTCAACAGCTGACAGAGGCTTCAACTGCGCCTATATTGTTTATGCTTGATACTTCACCTCTTGGAGCTACGACTCTAGTGCCTTTAGTTATGGATTCTCAGTGACTTTCTCATAGGTCTGGGCACTGTGATCACTCAATTGATTTCATTCCATGGCAAGGTCATTTA
This sequence comes from Picea engelmannii, assembly GCA_009831015.1. Lineage (NCBI taxonomy): Eukaryota > Viridiplantae > Streptophyta > Pinopsida > Pinales > Pinaceae > Picea > Picea engelmannii. The sequence continues at coordinate 436,741 of ML785309.1, read as the reverse complement.
TTCTCTCAATTGTGCCTTGAGCAGTTGCATCTCTTTGATCCCTTACATCTTGCAGAGTGTCAGGCACTATGCAGAGCTCTAAGTCTACTATTATTTTCTTTAGCTGTTGAATAGCTTCTACGAGCTACTCTACTTGATGTGTGACTCAGTCTTCTACCTATGGTTCTAGTTCTGTCACAGAGAGAAGTTATCTACTGAATGGTTCTTTCAATTCAAGTTGCTCTGCAAGCAATTGTTCCTTTTCTTGTTGCATCTGTGCTTTCTCTTCTTCCATTTTTTCTTGGAGAGAAACCTTCTCCTGCTCTGTAACTTGGTGTTTTTCTCCGAGTACTCCTTGCACTTGCTTCAAGGCCTAGGTGGCTTTTTCTATTTCTTCTTTTGCTCGATGAAGGTGAGCTTCGGTTGCATCTGCTAGTCGGTGGAGTTGGGCTGGCTCATCTCCCAACTCTGGTTCTCCCGATGGCAGGGGCACAGTGGACACAACGCGACTGGACTGAAGGGCCTGTTGTACCCCTCGGAGTTTGACCTCAATTTTGTCATACATTTCCTCCTGCTTGGCTTCTTGTTTTTCCATGATTTTCTGCGAGGCGTCATTTAGGGATGCTATGATGAAGTCAAAATCATCGATAGTGAGTACAGTCTACATCTTGGTTATGGTGGCTCTGTATTTATTTTGGGAAGAAGGTTTTAGGGGAGAAACCTTCCTCTTCTTTAGGGGATAGGTCTCATCTCTAGGCGGTGTTACTTTTCCTTGTTTATGTTCAACTTCTTTTCCATTTATCTCTTCTACTTCATTATCACCCCCTCGGTCAGGTGATACTGAAGCAGTCTTTCCTGAGGTGTTGCTTAAGTCTTGGACCTCTTCATTTTTATTCCTTTTGTTGTTGGTCAGGATGGCTTGGATCTGTGAGCAGTCGACGGAGAGGTCTACAATCCTCTCATTGATGACGCTTGAATACTTGCAGACATTACTCTTTTAGTCATGAGGTCAATGAGAACTTCTTCAACAATTTTCTCTACAACGCTAAGCTCATCCAACATGCACGCTCGTGGTTGAATATCTCAGGTTTGAATAGTAACTTCTCAATGCAATGAGATGGATGGTGATAGCATGATGATCACTGTGTGAAATCATCTAAACTGCGGGCTCAGATAATCATGGTTGGCAAAAGTGTTCTCGGTGCAATGCTCAACATAATAAGTAGATAACTCGGCAACGAAACTCTCCAATGGGTGAGATGCCTCCATTAACTCAGTTTTTTCCATTACGACGTAGTCCCAATGGTCTAATGGCAAGTTCTCTGACCACAAATGCCTTTATACCTGTTTGGGGAATCAGTCTAATGGTTATACTGTTCCCAATGGCTATATTGCTTCGTTATGGTGAAGATCCATGTGACGTTGTTCTGATATCCCGACGAAGTTCCAATTTTGCAAATTTTCCCTCTGCGAAGTTCCCTCTGGACCCTTTTGTAATATTTTGATCTTAGTTTTCTTCTTACTTAGTTTTCTAGCCTTCTTTCTAGTGAGCGTCATCTCGGTATTCCTTTTTCCATTCTAATTCTTATCTTCTTTTGGCATAGTAACTCCGCGTTGTTGAGATTCTTTCCTAAGATTCAAGGGTAATACTTCTTCTCTATCTGGGGTAGGTATTTCAATATTCTACGAGTCTTCTTGTGTTCTTGCAACTTTGACATCCAAGTCTCTGTTCCTAAGTAGCTTCGATCTATTCTCATGTTCTTCAATCAACTGTGTGATCCTCCTAGTCATGAAATCTTTCAACTCTTGCTTCTTCTTCTCTAAGACCTCTTCTTCCTTCCTTCTGGCCTGATCTCTTTCAATCCAAGATTTTCCTAGTAACATAGAAAATGGGGTGTTGTTCTCAATAAATTTAACAAGCTCAAAATCTTCCTCTGTCGAAGTTCCATAAGAACTCATAGATATCTAGGTAAGTCTTCCACATAGGGTTATCAGTTTTACTCTGAATAATCCTATTCCTCCCAATGAAGGAATTATAGCAGACTTTACTAAAGTTTCCCAAGTTATATATGTCATAATATTCACCTGTGTTTCTTCATCCAGAACACAATCAATGTCGAAGTCTCATATTCTTTCTTCAATGCACTCTTTCTCTTTGAAGATCTCTGATAAGCTAATATGTCGATGGTCATTCAGGGTTTCTTTCATCTGTAGCAATACTTTCTCTAATTCTTTCTGGGGTTCTACCATAATCTTAGTTTCTGGATCTACCTTAGGGTTTTCTTGGTTCATATTCATTCTTTCAACCTTAGCAATCATTTTAGGGCAATCCAATACTTCATGGTCCATAGCTCTACAACAAAGACAACTAGATCATCTACCAGGGCATTCTTTATCTAGATGTCCCAGTCTTCTGCAAATGTAACAAAGGGTTAATCCTTGTTTTATTTTAAATGATCCCCAACCTTTCCTGTACTGAGCACTAGGATCATAGTAGCTAACCTACAAAAAATTATTTCTGGGATCTTGCATCCAGTTGCTAGTCCAAACATTCTCTCTATGCATAGGTATAACACATCTTTCACTATTCTTATAAGATCTAATCATATCAAATATTCTTTCATCTATCAGTGCCCTAGTTTTCAAGCTAGGACAAATCTTATCAAACATACCTAGATCTGTACTTTTGAAACAAAAATTTCCACTTATCTTACTTTTAACAAAGCATAGAGATTATAGATCTTACCTCTTTAAGAAAAAATTCTCACTTTTACCTTTCTCAGAGCACAAAGATTTCAGATCTTACCTCTTTTATTCAAATCTGACTTCTTTTCTTACCACAGAGCTTTACATATCAAATAGAATATTTCACACTAGAGCGACAGATCTATGCACAGAGCTTTCACAATTTGAGGTCAGATCTTCGCACAAAGATTCTCTTTCCTTAGTTCCCAGCAATCACAGTTTCAGTCCTGACAATGGAACCATTTGTTGGCACAGGGGAAGACCCAGGTTCAATGCTACAACAGCGCACCAACAAAACCCTAACTAATGACCCTTTCGACAACACCTGGGAAGCAGATGAAGTCTCACCCAAGGTAGAGGCAGGGATGGTTGCAGGACTTCAGTGTCTGCAAACTTAGTTGGGACACAGATCTGTGACTGTAACACCTTAACAAGGTACTTAGCAGTTATAGTTCACCAATATTCAGTCTTAGTTTATAGTGCATTTAAACCCTAATTACAGAGCATTGTAGTATTCAACCAGATCTACTATATTCAAGCACTAAGCACATCCACATAGGCCAGATCTAGTATTCATCCATACCATTAAGCACATAGCATTAACATATCTATCTACCATTCATATATATTGAAGAACTAAGCAAGGTAACATATAAACACTTCAATATATTGCACAAATCAAAGTAACACAACATGTACGTGGTTCACCCCCACCCTAGGGCTATGTCCACCAACTCTTTGTCTTCTTTATTAGATTCTTCAATTATTTACATGCACAGAGCAACAAAAACCCTACTCCACAGAGGATAGGAGATCTCCGCACCTCGCTAGATCCTCCTTCCCTGGGCTAGGTTACAACACTAAGCCTCTTCTCAATCTCTTACTCTCACTTTCGCTGAGCTCTGCAAGCCTCATACAGTATGCACAAAAGCAATCTCTACTCAACACTTAGCACTTTCAATCACACAGATCGAACTTGTAGGTCCCTACTTACTTCGCCTAGCTACTTATTTATACATTACAAAATAGGCCTAAGCATGGGTAAACCCATGGGTCGACATTCCCATACCCGTTACATAAGCCCAAAACCCAAAAATCCCTAAAAAGGGGCTGAGATCCCGCGATCTCTGCTTCATCTTGCGCTCCACCTTCGACAATCTGTCGAAGTCCCAAAAATAGGTCAAACCTAACCAAGGATCCTCAAAACTTGGTCAAGGGCCAACATCATTCCCTTTAATTCGATTCCTGTAAGGTCCTTTAGTCACATAGATCCTCCATCTATGACATGCTAGATTTTATATGCCCCTAGCCAATGCATCCTAAATTTACCCATATGTTGAAAGAATTTACTGTCATATAGTAAGACTAGGTCTCCTTCCTTGAAATTTTTCTTCTTGATATGTCTGTCATTCCAAGCTTTGTCTCTAGCTTTTTTTACTTCCTGGTGAAATCCTGCCAGGATCCTATTTTCTTCCATTTCCATGAGCGGTCTTAGCCTTTCTTATACTGGGCCTCATTCTGTCATGTTAGTAATGGTTGTGACACATAGACTAGGTACTAGAAATTCCAATGGTACTACTGCTTCTTGTCCATACACCATATTGAATGGTTTCTGTCCTATCAACTTCTTACATGTAGTTCTGTATGCCTATAGTACTGTTAGTATTTTCAAATCCCAAACATCCCTGTTCAAATTGTTGATATTTTTCAAGGCATTCTCCAAGATCTTGTTGAAGGATTCTACTGTTCCATTTTCTTGAGTGTGGTATGGTGTACTCTTCTGATGATAAAATTAAAACTCCTCATTCATAGCCTTGATAGTATCGTTGATGAAATGAGTACCTTGGTCACTCATCAAAATCCTTGGACATCCAAATCTAGTTATCACTTTCTCAAACAAGAAGTGTGTTGTTGTCTCTGCACTGCAATCTTTGACTGGTGTTGCTTATGCCCATGTTGTTAAGTATTATGTTGCAGTAATGATGTATCTAGATCCTGACATTCTTGTTGGTGGGTGAATTAGTCCAACCAAATCTATAGCCCATTTTTCAAATACCTTCAAGTTTACTTGTGGTTTTAGGGGAATCTCATCCCTTCTGTTCGGTTTACCAACCCTTTGATAGACATCACATCTCTGGAAATATTCCTTTGCATCCCTATGAATTGTTGCCCACCATAATCCTATGCGCAATACCTTCTTTGTGGTATATTTTCTTGCATAATGTCCTCCAGCTATTCCTTCATGGGCTTCTCCTAAAATTTTAAGATTTTCATGCTCTAATACACATCTTCTCAAAATGATGTATGTGCCCATTTTGTATAAGTGTACTGAAATCAATTGATAGTCTGCAGCTCTGAATACTAGTTTTTTCTTCTATGCAGTGTTAAAATCTTGTGGCACATTCCCTATTCTCAGATATTCAACAATTTCATTGAAGTATTCAGCAGCTACCTAGACTAAGAATAATTGCACGTTAGGTAAGTTGTCCTCTAAGTTTGTAGGTTCCTCTCCATTGGTAACTCTTGATAAATGATCAGGCCCTGCATTCAACTTCCCTGGTTTGACTATTACTTCAAAGTCAAATTCTTGGAATATCAATAACCGTCTATAGATTCTCCCCCCCAACACGGCCTTGTTGACTAGGTACTTGAAGGCAGAATGATCTATGAACATCTTAAAATGTTTTCCAAGTAAGTAGTGCCTGGACTTCTTCAGTGCATATACCAATGCCACGCCTTCTCTCTCTATAGTATTGTAGTTCTTCTCTGAGTCTGGCAGTTTCCTGCTTGCAAATTTTATGGGATAGTCTAACTCTCCTTCTCCTCGTTGTGCCAGAATAGCTCCAAGTTTTATGGCTGATGCATCTACATGCACATGAAATGTCTTTTCCCATTCTGGGAATACTAGTACAGGTGTGGTGACCGTCTTCTCTTTCAAGGTGTCCAACCCTTGCTGATAGTCCTCATTCCACTAAAATTTGATATCTTTCTTGAGCAGTTTCTCCATCGATGTAGTGATCTACGCATACCCTTTTATAAAAAAAAATGTAATAACTTGTATGTCCCAATGTGTCTCTCAACCGTCGCACTAATTTTGGTGGTGGAAAATTCACAATTACTGCAATCTTTGTAGGATCCACTATTAGACCATGTTTTCATACTATATGACCCAATAAAATTCTAAAAGGTGTCCCAAATATGCATTTCTTAATGTTCAGGGATATATAGCATTGTCTGCTTCTTTCCAATATTATCCTTAACACCTTTACATGGTCTTTCAATAGACTGTATATTGTCTAATCATCCAGGTACACTTCTAAAAACTGATGGATGAATTCTTTGAATGCAGCTATGACTACTCTTGAGAATATTGTTGGTGCATTCTTCAGTTCAAAAGGCATGATTTTGCATTGATAGGATCCCCATTATGTGGAAAAGGTAGTCTTATACATGTCTTCTAGAGCTATTTTAATTTGGTGGTATCCTAAGAATCCATCTGTGAATGAATATGATTCATGACCTCCCACATTCTATAGGACTTCATCAGTAAAAGGGGTAGGAAAAGAGTCATGTAGGAAATCATCATTCAACTTCCTCGGGTCAACACATATCCTTATGCCTCCTTGATTCTTTTCCTTAACTACCATTGGGTTTATGAATTTTGATTCTTTTAGTGATTCTATGATCCCTGCTTCCAACATTCAATCAATTTTTTCTTTCACTTTTTGCTTATATATTGGGTTTAGTCTGTAGGGTCTCTGTCTGATAGGTATTGCCTCAGGTTTGAGATGTATATTCATCTCTCCTAGATCTCATGTTATTCCTTTCATCTCTATGAACTTTGTTGGGAATAGGTCACTGTACTCGCATAATAACTCTGTTATTCTCTCCATTGTTTTGTTCATCTCAATAGTCTCCAATGCTAGCCATTTTGGGATTATCAGTTTTCCCAATGTTAACTTTCTTCACCTTGATTGGTGCAGAAAAAACTTCATATTCCATAGATGGACCTTCCACCTCTCTTTTACCTTCAACTTATGTAATATGAACATTGTGTGGTTCATCTGCATTAGGTGCTTCTTCCTGCACATGGTAGCATGACAATGGTTATTTGACTGTTTGTCTGTTCTGTTGGTGATACTTTGTCATGAGTTCAACTTCTGGTTCATCAAAAAATATTACCCCTCTTATCTGTTTGAGTGAAGAATCCATTTTAGGGTTCTCATGTTCAAATGAGAAAGTGACTATAAATTTTTGTTGTAATGTTGTCCATTCTGCAGTGCCTCTACACAGTTCCTAGTCTACATACTAGTTTTATGGGTTTTCTTCTAGGGTGTGAATGAAGTAATGAGGTCATTCTTCTGGTGGTATCATCTTCCATAGTGTTCTGCACTTTTCCAAGTGTTATAATGGTGTCTCTTGTCCACCATTTCTCTGCATCTCATTGCTTTTTGGCTCTGAGTCAAATCTAATGGGCAGTAGTCGCTTGCTTTGGTACCAGTCCTTAGCTGTTTCTTTGTGCACACCACACCATATTGCAGGTGTAGCCTTAAGTGTGATATCCAAGGATAACAACCTTTGATTATATGATACTTCCTCCTCATATTTTTTCAGTAACTTTTCTAAGTCGTTTATGCCATGAAAACTTGGAGATTCTTAAATATATGTACCCACCCATCTTATTGTGTAATATATTATTGCACACCTTCTTGTAGATTCCTCATGTAGGTGATGTTTCTAATTCTCCAGGCCTGTGTCTGAATCAGAAGCACATGTAGTGATACTTATCCAACTAATTACCCGATCTGCAGTTGGATTAATGTAATATTCTATGCACACAGTGGTTCTGTACATCTGGTTAATTTATTTTAAATCCATACAGGTCAGTTCCACAAATATTTTGGCTTCAGATGGGTCCAAGGGTGCAGTGACCTGGTATTCCCCTGACTCAAATGCCATATTCCTTGTCTTTAGGTTGATTATGTCCTGGTTATCAAATGTCCAATCCATCCCAAGTAATGTTGGATAATATGTTGTGCCATCTACTATTTCTATCACTTCAAAGTCTTCCTTAGTGCACACTCTATCCAAATCTATTGTCACTCCTTTCAGCCTCCCTATTGGAAGAAATTTGTACTGGTTTTCTAACTTCAGTTGAATTGGTGAGTAGCATAATGTGGGCTCTCCCAGACACTTCCAAGTCTTCTTTGGTAAGACATTTACTTCAGATCCTAGGTCCAATATAACATCTCCCATGTTGAAATCTCTGATATCGGCATTCAATCTAAATACTTTTCTTGTCCTCTTTCTGGAATGGAGGTGATTGAATGTTTTCTAGTCTAATTTCCCCTCAATGTTTTTGTTACATCTATTTAGCAGATTCTGTAACATTGTAACAAATGATGGGTCTTTGAATAACTAAACACAGGATTGGAAAAAATTTCGGATATTACTTACTTGGTCTCCAGGGTGTACTTCACTGGTGTGGCCCATTGTTGACGACATTTCATATGTGGATACATCTTGAGTATGTTGCACGGAAGATGTAGATGCAACATTCTACTTGATAAACTCTTGTCTTGCCTCCTTGAAGGTTTCCTTCTACTTTCCTGCATCAAACTGTTTATGAGGTTCAATATTCTTCTTCACCCATTGGTGTTGTACTAGCTCTTGCTTGACTGTGTCATATCCTGTTTTAGCGCCTTCGCTCATCACTATGTTGATATTCTCGCCATCCTCTCTGGATTCTTTAGAGACCCATTATACATTCTTATTTTTCTTATTTCATTTTTCTTGAATCTTCCCCAAAAGTGTTGGGAATCCCTCTGTATCATGATATGTTGTGCGACAATACATGCATGTCACAGGTGGAAGTGGACATTCCCTTGCATAAATAATTGGCTGTTGGAATTTATGGCATAATACTAGACCTCTACCTCTTCCAAATCATCCTCTACCTCATCCTCCACCTCTGTATCCAGTTCGATCTGCTTGCGGTGCATTGTAATGAGGCATCTGATTATACTACGTAGGGTTATATTGTGGTTGTGTGTTATTATATTGAGGTTGAACAGTGTTGTATGGAGGTGGTACTTGATTGAACTGAGGTGCAGCTTGTCTTGTCATCATTTCTTCCTGCAACGTATAGGTATTCGACGTTCTCTCCCTCATCAGATCCACTTTTCTACAGTCTTTTTCATCATGACCCACTGATTTGCAAAAGTTTCAATATGAACTCTTGGGTATTGTCTGATACTTTTGCATCATTGGACAATGATATGGATCATTTCTATGTGTTTTATAGATCTTGCACCATGGTCCTCATGTCAGGAAAGGTTTTGGTATCCCTTTTTCCATTTACTGCACGAATGTTGGGAAATCATTCTTGTGGTGTCCTTCTGTCCTACATGTGGTAAACCAAAAAACTTCTCTCTTCTCTTTTATCTTATTCTGGTTTAGTTGAAATGTGAGGTTCTTCAGATCCTCCTTCAACTCCTCTATTGTTGGATCTATATTATGATACTGGTTCTCTTCCAGTTGTAAGGCTACATGCAGAGCCTCTGCTTGAGTCTAGATTTTTTTTTGTCTGAGTGGGTATTTTAGATGTGGTAACAGATAATTCACAAAAAAATGCCTGTGTTGCATGTCAGTCATGGCATACCTCAATTTCCCTTTTAAACGTTTGAATCTCTAGTCAATTTTCCAGATAGATTCTCCTAGTTTATGTCTGATCTCTATCATCTCATTCATGTATTGGTCCTATGAGATGGGTTTCTGGAACTCATTTATCAGCAGTCTTCTTACCTCTGCCAACGTCCTTGTTGTCCCTTGTGGACTATTTGCATCTAAACTCATGTACCAGTCTAGTGTGCAGTCTCTTAGTGTGATGGATAACTAAGCCAACTTTGTGTCCTCATCTGTGATTTGTTTTGATTCCTAGATCTTTGTGCAAATAAATAGGTTCTTTTCAGGGTCTTATGTTGCCTCACCCCAAAATTTTGGTAACCTAATGGTAGGATCATGTCATGCCATTACAAATTGTGTTGGACAACTACCTTCACATGGTGTAGATCCTTGAATAATGCTTCATGAACTGGCTCCTCCAGTTTCTAATCCTTGTGTGGATGTGTTGCCTGTCATCTTTCTTCCACTAAAATTTAGTTGTCTAAATGGTGGTGTTCTTTCTAGTGTATTGGTCGCACATGGGTTTATGGGTTCCACACTGACACTGACATGGATAGAATTTTTTCCTTATGTTCCTGCCTTTGGACCTTTTTTCTTTCTTTCATATGTTGTGCGTAGTATTTCCTCAATCTACTCTACATCTCAGAGATCCTCTACCTCTTCTTCATCACTTTCCAATCCTTCCCTCGTTGCTATGGCTCTCTTATTATTTTCCATCTTGTATTGGTAGGGTTCTCCACTACGCGTCTTTCCAGTTGTTTCCATGATCTTCTTGATTTGGTCTTCCTCCATCATGATTGGGTCCAAAGCCTCCTCCTTCTTTCCTTTATCCATCTCTTCCTCCATTTCTCCATCTCTTGTCATTGCTTTCCCCCTTCTCCCATGCACGCAAGGAAGTTTACTTGTCTGACTCCATAGTCATTACACCTTTGTTATATAGTAATATATTTATGGAAGTATACAACGACCTAATATACCTTCCTTGCAGTCCTCTTAGGAACTCTTTATCTGCTAAGCTATAAGACTTCGTAGTTTCTACTACAAATTCTATGATAAATCCTGCAACAATACTGTCTAACCAGAAATCTATTGCACGCGTGAATTTTTTATCAACTTGTTGCAACTACGCGATCTCCACAGGATTCCACTCTAGTTGTCTGATCCAATGCATGGTTGTCTTTCAACCTCAATATCCAATCCTGCAACACATGCAGGAAATCACAGAAAAATACTTCATGCAAGTCGCTAAATATGTACTTGTACAGATATGTGCATGGTGTTATTTTAGGGTTTATGTTGTCTTCTGCACAAAATCCAGCTCATTTACCTTCAACCAGATTTCGATCTCTTCCTTTGTTGGATTCCATGGTTTGAACATCCCCTTCTATATTTTTCATTCTTTTGATGATTCCTCAACAGAACTGACATTCTTTTAACGGTTCTTCATTAGATCTAACATTCTTTTAACAATACTTCAACAGATCTCATTCACTCAATCCCATTATGTTCCAACCAGAAACAAAACGATTTGTCGGTTGCTACTCTGTTGCTACCCCTTAGGCTGACCTAGGTTCAGACCTGAACAAGATCCCAACAAATCCTCTAAAACTATTGGCCCTCTTAGTTAACCAAAAGGAAACACAACACACATATTGCACTGCATAGTCTCACCCAAGAGAGTTCTATGGGTGATTACAATGCTCAGGTGCTTGCAGCCTAGGAATGAGTGGGTATATGTGATTATACTATGTTATCTTCATTCAATTATTATCTCATACATCTAGATTTAGTATATTGTGTTCCTTATCCATGCATGCAAATAAAAAGGTCTAACTACTTCATCAAGACGTTTATCTAAGAATTTACCATTGACAGAAAATAAATAAACAACAAACAGTCCACATAACACATGATCTACCATGGTTCACCCCCTCTTGGGTTACGTCGAAAAATATTTGGCTCTCAAACTCTTTTATTATATTTCTGCAATATATCGCACCACGCACACTACAATATCTGGTCTTACAATCACCACAGGATCCTCAACTTATGATCTAACCCTTGGGATCGAGTTGCTCAACTCTCCTCTAGATCAACAACTTAAAAAATGTGACATTTATTACAATTTATATTTTAGCCACGCAAAACCAATCTTCCTTTTCATTCCCCAACCCCTTACCTAGACCTCATAGGTACTTACTTATACCTATTCTTGGATTATTGGCCATTACCATATCTTACAAAAACCCTAACCTTAATGTATTTAGGTTTCCTTTCATGTGCGCCTTGCATGCTTTCCTCACACGTGTTGCTTTTCCTTCTAGTTGTCTTTCTCCCACTTCATGCTTTTCTCTCCAACAATAGCCTTTTTCCCAAAATGGTCTTGCGCCCAACAACTTCCATAGGTCTTGGAGCCCACAGGTGGATGCCAAGTGCCCTCATGCCAAATCAGGAAGATAAAACTTTAAAGGCATTGAAGGTGACCTCGACGATGTATCATATCCCCCACATGCAAAACATTTTTCCTAGGAGAGGCAAAACGTCTCCTTTTTTAGCATGACGTCATCTAGAGGGGTTAGGGCTTGGTGGTGAGGTGACATACATTAGAACTTGGATGTTTTGATGTGGCTTTATCCTTCATCATGAAGGAAGTTGTTGGATGCTTGACATGTGGCTTTGGGAAGCCTCTCTACTCTTCTCCATCACTAACGAACTCCTCCAAATTTCAAAACGCCCCCTAAAGGGGTGACGTCCTACTAAAATTAGGGTTTTATCATGCGCAAAAGTGAATTTTAAATGACTTGTTAATATTAATTTTTTAAAGGGGCGAAGATTAGGGTTGTTGACCCCTAGTATTGTGGTTTACCCCTTAATATGTGGACAAGTCACCTTGGTGACATTTTTTATAAATAAGAGATCATAAGATCTCATTTAAAAATAACTCTCCCTCTTGTGAGAGGACTTGATCTGAAATTTTCTCTACACTTAGCTATATTTGTATCTTTTTTACTTGTTTATGGCTATCTCTTTTGAATGGTTGATGGAGGAGTGAGGCGTTAGCGTTGGAGGAATGCTTTCTATATTTTATGGTGGATTATCTTAGCATCTCTCTTGATTTTGGTATGGTATTTTACTCTTAGGCTATCATTTTTTAAAGTCAAGGATTGTTGTGATAGGAGATAAGTGGGAAGTAAGAGTATTTACACCCCCACTCTAGTCTCCATCATTTATTTCTTAAATTTCATTGATGTTTAAATGGTTTGTTTGAAGAAGTAAGAGAATTTACACCCTTCATTCTCAAACCCTAACTAGAGATACTTTCCTTGGGAAGTAAGAGGATTTATAGCCCCAACGAAGTAGCATCTCTAGTTCATTTATTTGACTCCATTAACCCAATATGAAAGGCACTAGTCATCTATTTTTTGCATTGGAGATATAAAATCATTGCCTTAGGAAACATGATTTTTTGTCTTTTGAAAGATCTTGAGCTTGGATTTGGTTTGCCACATTGAGAGGAGTCTTCCCCTACTAGGGTGTCCCCTATCTCCCACTACTTTAATTTATGTTACAAAATTTAACCTATAGCCATTAAGTTTGAATAACCCTAGCTACTAATTCACTCTTAACTCCTAAACTAACCCTGGACTAGCTCCTAACTTTTGCACACTAACTCTACTAACTAGGGTGTATCTTTTGGGGTACTTGTTGGCATATTTTGATGGTGTAATTTTTTGATAAAAGTGAATGAATTATACATCCATAAAGCTGCAATTTTCTTCAAAAAATACATGTTACAACAACTTGCTTTGTTCAGCCTCAAAGTTCCATTTTTCAGTCATAATTAATTGTCATACTCAATGATAATATTGTTGATTGATATTATGATTTACATGCTGATTTGAATGTCTTACTTGTTGATATAAATTGTCATCTATTGCTTCAAATTAGGGAAAGAAATATTAACTTGTTGATCCATACTAACATATATCATTGCAAGTTGGATTTTCTTATGTCTTGGGAAGGTGAAATCATCTGGAGAAGTACTATACCTTTGGGGGAAAAATCACTTGAATTACAAGGCATATCTTACTAATTTTCACTCCACTTAGACTTGACCTCTAGGGGGTTCACTTCCATATATATACATCCCCATTTCATTCCCCCTAGGGTCACCGAGATCACCTCCCTAGAGTGGCCTAGTCACCCTTGAAGTGCGAGACCTACATCGAGGTGACATTGGGTGTAGGATTCCCAAACTATAGCACTTTCTCTTGTGGTTGGGTTGGTATTTTCCCAACCTACAACTTGTTCTATAACACATAGCATACCACATGATCTTTTTGAGTGAGGAATCTACCAAGCCCTTCCTTGTATGCATCAGTGCACACCACAAAATCTTCATCTAGATCCATAATCTTCAATATTGGTGCACTTGTCAAGATTTCTTTCAGTTGCTGAAATATCTCTTCACACTTAGGAGTCCATTCAAATTTCACTCCCTTCTTTTGCAAAGAAGTGATTGATCTTGCAATCTTTGAGAATCCTTTTATGAATCTTCAATAATAACTGGAAAGACCCATGAATGATATAACCTCTATCACATTTCTTATCATTGTCCATCCTTTGATGGATCTTATCTTCTCGAGATCAATTGTTATCCCATCTGATGAAATAATATGCCCCAAGTAGTGAATCTTCCTTTGATAAAAGATGCACTTACTTATCTTAGCATACAATTTATTCTCTCTTAAAACTTGCAACATCAGTCTTAAATGTTTCTCATGATCCTCCTTTGACTTAGAGTAGATGAGTATATGATCGAGGAACAAATTACAAACTTGTCCAGGTATTCCCTGAACACTCCATTCATCAGGAACATAAAAACTGTTGGGTCATTTGATAGTCCAAATGGTACTACCGTGAATTCATAATACCCATATCTTGTCCTTAATTTTTTCTTGTTGATATATTATTCATTTATCATCACTTGATGATAGCGTGATACCAAGTCAATATTGGAAAGGATTATTGCACCCTTCATCTGATCAAATAAATCATCAACCCTTGGAAAAGGATATTTATATTTTATGGTGACCTTATTAAGTCATCTAAAATCAATACACATCCTTAAGGTTCCATCTTTATTCTTCACAAAATGAACTAGGGCACCCCAAGGTGACACACTTGGACGTATATACCCCTTCTTCAAAATTTATTCAAGTTGCATCTGCAACTCCTTCAACTTTGGTGTGCCCATTCAGTAAGGTTTATTGGACACAGGGGATGCTCATGGCATGAAATCAATAGATAAATAAATGTCTCTCTTTGGTGGTATCCTTGGGATCTCTTCAAAAACATATTCAAAATCCCTTAAGACCAGATGGTATTTAATACTTTCCACTTTATCTTCGGCTGCCTCTTACATATGGGCTACAAAAATATGATATCCCTTATTGAAACTCTTTTTCAACTACATAGATGAAATATCTCTAAGAACTACAACTCTTGGAATGACTTGACCCTTGCCTTGATTCCCTTATTGATCAAGACATGTGATTGTATCATTTTAACAATCTAGGACAACGTAGTGTTTTTCTAACCAATCCATGCCAATTAGAAATTCATATTAACCCAATGGTATGATGTTTACATATATGTTTGTGCTAAGTCCATTCATGTCTATTGGACAATATTTAGCCAACTCGTTGATCTTTTTGTTAGCCCCTGTGGCTAACTGAACTAACCAATATTTCTTATGATTACTCCTTTGCAAGTGAAATATTTCAACAATGTTAGAGTTTATGTAACTATGGCTAGATCCAGAATCAATTAAAAATTCTATGGGATGATTATCAATATCACCTTCCACTTCAATCATGGGGGATTGATATTATGCTTTCTTGTTTTCCAAGGCTACATAAATCCTTGGCATGTTTCCTCCCATGTAGTCAATTGTTTCATCCTCCTTAATGTTGTTTACAATCCTCATTATTTATCCTTTGTGAGGGAAGTCCCTATATACATGATTTTCCTCACATTCCCAATATTGTACAAAATGTTGCCTTGGCCTTTTCTAAAATGAATCTATTGTATTGTGCTCATTTTGGGTTTATTGACCTTGTTTATTTGTTTGGGATTTTTTCTTTTAAAAGGGTGCCTTAAAACCTTTCTACCTTTGATCAATTTTACCCTTCATCTTGTCATTCCAAGATTTTTGGAAAACTAGTTGTCCTCTACTATGCTCATAAAGATGCTTTGTTCTCGTTATGGATTCCTCCAAAGTCTTGGGCTTATCATATTGTATCTTGTCAGTAGAAGGAGGGTAAACCACTCAAAAACCTTTGTATTTTTACCTTCTCATCCTTTATGAAGTCCACATACTTCAAAAATTCAAAGATCATCTTCTCATATTCATTCATTTTCATGCTTCCCAACTTGAGTTCAAAGAACTCTTTCATATTTCTTTCATAATAATGCTCAGACAAATATTTCTCTTTGAAATATCCTTTGTACTACCTCCATGATATCCTTTTCTCATCAAGGTGCTTGGCTTGCTTAAGTTGCTCCCACCACATTGTGGCATTTCCTTGCAAGTGGTGGGTTTTAATTCTAGTTCTATCCTTGAGGGGTAATCATGCAACTGGAAATATTTCTTCATTTCCAACAGCCAATACTCGACCTCTTCTCCTTTCTTGTTCTCACCATTAAAATTTTGTGGCTCAATTTTCCTGAGTTCACCTTGCAAGATGTCTGCCTCAAGTCTTCTTCTATGCTTCCTAATGGGAGACACACTTGCATGAGTTATTTAGGTGGATTTCCTTGGAGAATGATGGTGCCTGCTCATGCTTCTTGATTATCTATCATTCCCATGATCGTTCCTTTTGCTATGGGATCTAGATGCTATCACTTCTCTAGCACTATTTTCGTGCTTGGTTTCTAGAGTATTTGTTAACTTTATTATGCAACATATTCAAAATTTGAAGTATCTCTTCCCAGTCCTTCATAATCCTTTCATTATATTCCCTATAGTTTTGTACTTCTTTATGCATGCTTCTCATATTCACAGGCTCATGCCTTCCTCTTCTTCTATTAAACTTTGTCTCAACATTTCCCATGTTGACATGCAAACCTATGACCTCCTCCTCATGGATGTAAGTTCCCTGGGAATCTTCCATAACTCCATTCCTCATATAAGAACCAAAATTGTTTCTTGTACCTCTAATTCTGCAAGAAATGTGCATGTAATAATTATTGTTAGAACATGCATAACATAAAACATTTCATCAATTAGAATACAATTTATTATTCACATAATTTGATGAATAACACTATGCACCAAGTCAAAATCTGATTTTTATACACATTATTCTCTTAAATAGCTATCCAGCGAATGTACTCATGCCTAATTCTAAGTTTTGAGCAAAACATTACACAACATTTACAGGTTGCAATTTTCCACTCACTTACTACTACAAAATTTACTTGATTACTTTTTGATAATATTTTAAGGCCCAGTTCAAAATTTTGGGTGGATATATGTCTTTTCCTCCTTGATATCTTTCCAGAAACTACTTGTTTTCTCCAATCTGAGCTCCAATCTAAAATTCATGGTCCCTAATTTATCCTTGTATGCTACATGTGTATTATTTATCTTCCTACACATTTTTACACACCCCCAAATTCCAAATATAGCTCCATGGTTTTCTTCTATGGTTCACAATTTTTCCATAGACTACTCATGTGCCTCAAACAAAATTTTGAGCAAGGAGTTACACCTTCTGGAATTAATCTGGTGTTGAAATATTACCTTAACTATTTTAGTTGTAACTTTCTAATACGATCTTTGTTTTGCACCTGAATTAGCTCATCGGATATCTCTCTCCTAGTTATTTTATTTAATTTGCAGAGACACAATGTACTTTTGGTACACTTTATTCACATGGGTTTTGATTGTTTAAAAATGTCCTTTAGGGCCTCAAAATCGCCTTGCAAGTTTATCACATTCAAAAACCTCAAAATTTCATAGAAATTTGATTGTTTTATTGTTATAACATCCTTTAAATCTGAGTCATTGATCTCAAATCAAGCGAAATATGAACCATTTATCTGTTAATCCTTTCCAAACCCCACGTATCAATTTCCATCGTCGATCATTAACTTAAAACAATCTAGACCATTGGTTTATGACACCACATCAGCGATCAGAGATTTCTTTTGTAAACCAAACTTGCTCACCAATCTCCCTGATACCTGATCATCAGCCATCAACCAATTCACTTGGAAATCAATTTTCAATACATTGCTAAACCAGTTGAACCAACCATCATCCATCGGTCGACCTGACCATTGGCCATCGACGAATCCTCTTGGATAACTCCAAAACTTAAAAAAAAATTGACCAAAACCCCAATGAATTTGGATCGTCGATATCCAAGCCAAGATGATCTTAATCATCAATCGATTCCCTTTTTCCAACCTCCTAAAACTGATCCAAACCGTCGATCTAATCCACTTCGCAAACCTATGAAAATCAATCATGGTCGTCAATCTACTTCACCTTCCAAAAAAATGAAATCTTATAAGTTTTTGAATTTATTAAAATGAATCTAGGTCGTCAATATCAATATCAGACATGGTCTTGGCCGCTATTTCAATGAACTCTACCCAATTCTACAATGGCCATTCAAACAAGATTTTTGACCTTTGGGGTTAAATTTAGCTCTGCAACTCTACATATTCACACCCCAGATCATCTCTTCTATAGTTTTGAGGCATTTATACTCAAATTTGATCATGAATTTGGGGATTTCTCTCTTATTTTTCTTCATTTTTCCCCAAATTTGTCACAAAACAAAATCTGTCACAACAAATTTGCTCAAATTCACACTAGTTCTTGGCCCATATGGATCCATTATTTGAACCAGAAGCTATAATACCATATTTTAACGTTCCCCAGCCCAACTAAGGTCCATTATGTGTGGAAAAATCATAAATTAAATTTTTTTGCTAACTAAGTAATTTCTTGTAGCTTATCAGCTACAAATTACATATAGATTTAACTAGTATATGATACCATTTAGTAAATGAATCTACAACATTTTAAACAAGAATGAATGCAACTAATAACTCACACATCAACATGTAAATTCTTATTAAACAAAGAGTTCATGCATAGAAATTTAACTCATAAATACAACACATAAATAGATAAAACACTTATTTTTTTATTCAATTGTGCAACCAACTACTTGGGATAGATGTTTGACCCAACCATAGACTTTCTATTCCAAATCTCAACAACAACTCACTTTCGAGTTGGGGCTAGTAATACACAAAAGAGGGTGTCCTGTCACTATCCACACATGGCTAAAAAATAGCCCAACCCACTGGTATTCTCCTACAACTATCTCGATTTTCCACCATCTATCTTCCTAGCGGCCTTACCAACCAAAGGAATGTACCCCTTCATTAATATCATTCCCTCAAACATCACATTCATTTATCAATGTCTCTCTAGCACAACTAATCATGAATCTCTCTACTGGGAACTCAAGGGAACTCACTTCTAGGAAAACTACCAGTAACAACAACAAACACTTGTTGTTACAATGCAACTCACACAAGAGTTCACTCTTGAGGCCTGACAACTTGGCTCTTCAGTATTCAGCTCCAAAAACGCTCTAGCATGCTATAGAATTTTCCCTCCATGGTTTCTCCAAATCCAAGATCTTCTTTTCTTCTCTCTACTTGATGTTCATGCCCTCTAAGAAGTTGGCATTGTTACAAGGAAAATCTCTCTATGGCTAGGGGTAAACCACAACAAACAAAATTGACTGCAAAAATCAACTCTAATCTCAGATATGCTATATAAATAAATATGCTAACAAGACAAGATAAAAGGCCTACCTTGTCTAGACGTTCAATCAAGTCCATTGTTGACCACTTGACTCAAAGCAATATACCTACAACTTGTCCTCAACAACCAAGAAATGCAAGCATAAGGTGATAATATATAATGTTATCACATTCAATAGCATAATCCATCAAAATTCATAACAAATACGCCCATGGAATAACAATTCAAATATTTGCAAGATATTAATTGGATGAGAAAATAGTATTTATATTAAAATGTAATCATCAGAAGTGAATGAATTACAAACTTTTGTGTCGACACGGTTCGGAACCGAGAAACTAAGTCCCTTCCAGCTGCACCTCCACCACTTCAATCCTCCACCAAAGGAAAGCTCATATAAGATATACAATCGGGTTCTCAATCAAGTAGGGAAGATCTTGGGGGATGAACAATCTATTCATACTTAAAAGGGGGATGCAGACTAAATATGAAGTGAATAATTTATCCTGAGTAACTTTGCTCTCAAATTTGAATTCTTCTCCTCTTTTCCATAGCTCATATTTGGCCCATTTATATCCTTCAAGTGGAACTGAAGGGCCGATTTGGAATGTTTCCAAAATATGGAAGGTCAAGAATCATTGATGCAGACCCCCTACCTCTGCCTGGGCAGGGTTTGCTGACCTTCCGGTCTAAGGATCGTTCTTCAACTCTTGATGAGTCGAAATGGTTCTTTAGTTCTCTGTTGGAACCTTCAATGAACAAATCCACAGGTCCAAATGCGAACTCAACCTGCACGAACAACACCAGGCATGAGATCCCTCCACATGACCACAAGCCTACACAAAAGCCACATCACATTTCTCAATGTCGTGGCTTTTCATTCCAAGACACCCGACTCCTCCAAGTCCTGAAACCCAACTAGGGTCCTAGCAAGCAATAGCCCTCTCTCCTATGCACACGATGTGACCTTCCTCTAGGAACTGGGTGTTGGATTACTGAGAGGGGGGGTGAATCAATAATAGCACAATTATAATCCTTTTTCTTCAAATTTTATATCAATGTAGAATTATTGTCCAATAATGAGCAATAAGAAATAAACAATCACACACATACACAGTACACTAGTGTTTTACATGGAAACCCAAATCAAGAGAAAACCACGGAATGTTTTTTCTTATATGTCTTGAAGAATTACATTCATTGGAAGCACCAACTTCCTTTGTTTTCCAGCTGCAACTAGAAGGAGGCTCCAACCCCTAGTTTCTCAAGCTACAACCTGAGGGAAGCTCCAATTCCCCAATTCTCTAACTACAACCAGAAGGAGGATACAACCCCTTATGTTCTCTAGCTACAACCAGAAAGTGACTACAACCACCTATCCTTGCCCCATCCAACTACCATGAAGTAGAAGTAGAATGATGGAACCACTGTCACACTATCATTGTGAGATATACCACTGTAAACCTGTACCAATAAATTTGAACCATGCATCAACTTGTACCTCAACCTGTAACCAACATGTACCATAAACAAGTGCATCAACCATGCACCAACCTGTACCAAACAACCTGTAATCAACCTATACCATAAATAAGTGCATCTAACCATGTACCAAGTATGTACCAATCATGTTTCAACTACTCATAAACTATGACTCATCAATATGTACCAACATCACATCATCAACTATACACCTCATGTATGTGCCAACTCATCAATTACTTATCTCAATCATGTACTCAACATGTACCTAAACCAAAATCCCTCATCAATTTCATCATCTAAATCTAATTTGTAGCTTTGTAATAGACGTGGTGTACATGATCACATTCCTGCAAACTTTCCTTGACTTTAACAACAAGAGACTAGCATTTTCATCAAACTTTTCTTTAGTCTCACATGCCTAGTTTTGAATTAGTCAACAACCCTAACTTGAAGTAATCATAACTTTGTAACTATAATGTATAAAGATCTAAAAATGAAACACAATGTTCTTCAGTGTGTTTTATGCAATTCCTCCAAGTGTCACTACTTGGAACCTCTCATAAAAGGAGTTATAGAAAAAATGCCATACCTTGTTGAATTATGGCTTATTCTAGAGAGCAACCTTGTAGAGCATGCACCACACGAAATATTTGTTGAATTGATATGAAATTGTTACACCAAATAATAAATATTTTACCCTAACCAACATATTTTGTTTCACTGAATTTGGATCTTTTATGAATATGTTATGACATTTTTACCCAAAACACTTGTTTTTGACTAGTTTCAGGACTAGCCACAAACCCTATTTTCCACGGAGTGTAACTCCAAAAATACAACGACCCACAAGATGAATTTTTTACCACAGATACTTGGATATGTTTTCTCAATGGAATATAAATTTCAAGGTTGGAATCATTATAGAAAAAAAAATTATAGTGAAAATGGTGAGATGACCTGTAAATAACATACCTTAGAAAGCATCATCAAAAGAATTTATCCTTCCTTGCATTTTGGCCTTCTTTTCTTCACCTTCCCTCAGAATTTTGGCTTATATATCCTTAGTTAACTCAAACACATATATATATTCAATATGCTCAAGTGTGATTAAAATGAGAGAGTCTTGTCTCTTATTTATACTCTCCAAGTAGCTTCCTTAAAAACATCTTCTAGGTCACTTGGCCCATTTTCCTTATTTTAGGGTTAACCCACTTCTAATTTCTCCATTAAATTTATTATTTAAATAATTTATTTTGTATTCACTTTGAATTATAGTACACTCATCACTTCACTTTATTATTTACATTTTAAAATTCCTTAAACCACTTTGACTACTTTGACCTTTTGGGGCTTCTAGATGACATGTGAAGGTCCTCCAACTTCATTAGGCCATAACTCTCAAACCGTGAAGATTTATGTGGTGTTCCACATACCACCCAAAATGGCATGACATGTACTATCCATATAGAATATTATTATTTGAAAATATATCATAACTCATACTGTTACCCATCAAATAAACTTGGGTCCATTACCCAAACCTAGGGTCTCCAACTTCTCATGACCATAACTCTCTAACCGTGAGGAGTTATGTGATGTTCTACATACCACTGGAAATGGAATGAAAAGAACTATCCATGTAGGATAGTTTCCTTGACAAATTCAATGTCCTTAATCTCATTATTCCAAAATTAAGCATAGGTTCTCTTACTCCGCAAAGCGTCTTCCCGTGAGGGCTTTCACCATAAGGGGACCACTTTGGAGTTCATCCATATTTACTTCTTATCAACCATGAAAAAAAAATAATGAGTCATATTTACATAAAAAAAATATTGGTTCCATTACCCAAACCTTTGTGCTACGGGGCTTTCTTCAAGGGTTGACATCAATGACAACCAACCTTAATCAACAATCTCCCCCTTTGGCATTGATGGAAACACTCTGGTGCAATACTGAAATCATATCACTCATGCTCCCTATGGGACCATGCCTCTGTCCTCCACATCTGATAAATCTCTCCCTCTTTGTCATTAATGGCAAAGTTATCTTTCCATATAGGGTGGCTCCCCCTCACTGAATTGTCCTCTTATGGTGCTTCCTCGTGTTCATCTAAGACATATAAGATAAGCATTTAAAAAGAATTCAAAAAGAATTCATTTTAGAGTAGAAATAAATCCAAGTCTTTGGCGAAGATATTCAAAGGCTTCCCGTGGAAGTGGTTTTGTAAATATGTCTGCCACTTGTTCTTTTGTGCCCACATACTCAACTCTGATGTTCTTTTCTACAACTTGTTCTCGTAGAAAATGATACTTGATTGGAATGTGCTTCGTCTTGGAGTGCATCACCGAGTTTTTTGAGATACTGTAGGTACTTCTATTATCACAATATATTGGAATGGGCTCATCATACTTAACCAATATATCTGTCAAAGTTTGTTTCATCCAAATAACCTGTGTACAACATGTTGTTACTGCAATATACTCTGCCTCGGCTTCAGATAGAGATACGGATGATTGTTTCTTACTTAGACATGATACTAAACACTCACCCAAGTAGAACACTGCTCCACTCGTGCTTCATCAGTAATCAATACAATCTACCCAATCTGTGTCTATGTAGGCAATTAGTGATAGATATTTTCCTTTTGGATATCATATCCCAAACTCTTTTGTTCCTTTAAGATATCTGAAAATCCTCTTCACTGCTAATACATGTGATTCCTTTGGTGCTTCTTGAAATCGTGCCACTTGTCCAACTTCTTTCATTACATCTAGTTTGGATGTTGTCACATACAATAGGCTTCCAATCATTGACCTGTATTTCCTTTTATCTGTAGACTTTGAATCATCATCTTTGCTCAACTTGCAACTGGTTTGCATGGGAGTGATAATTGGTTTTCAATCTTCCATTTTGAACCTCTTTAGCATTTCTCTGATATACTTGGTTTTAGAAATAAAAAATCCTTGGTTGCTTTGACGTATCTGAAGTCCCAGAAAGAAGGATAGTTCTCCAAGTAGCGACATTTCAAATTCTTTCTGCATATCTTTTGCAAATTTTTGGCTTAACCTGTCATCATCACTACCAAAAATAATATCATCGACATAAAATTCAATTAATGAAATATTACCTTGACTTACCTTGATGTAGAGGTTGTTGTCTGCACTTCCTTTTTTGAACCCTACCTGCTCCAAATACTTATCTAGTCTAGAGTACCATGCTCTAGGAGCCTATTTTAGACCATACATGGCCTTCTTTAATTTACACACATAATTTGTGTTCTCTGACAACTGAAATCCTTCTGGTTGTTCAATGTAGACTTCTTCTTCAAGTTCCCCATTCAAAAAAGCATATTTTACGTCCATCTGATATACTTTAACATTTTTGGAGCATGTATAAGCTAAGATCAAATAGATTGTTTCCATTCTAGCAACTGAGGAAAATGTCTCTTCTAAGTCGATTCCTTCAATCTGAGCATATCATTTACATACCAATCTAGCTTTATTCCTTGTAACCTTTCCATTTTCATTCAATTTATTCCTTAAAACCCATTTTGTGCCAATCACATTCTTATTTTTTGGTCTTGGAACCAATTCCTAAGTGTCATTTTTCTCTATTTGATCCAATTTTGCATCCATGGCCTTATTCCAAAATTCATCCTTGATGGCTTCTTCAAAACAGTTTGGTTCAATTGTAGATAAGAGTGCTAGGTGTGTTTGTTCTGGTGAACGGATTTTTCTTCTAGTATCAACTACTACATCTTTGTTTCCAATAATCTGATTTGAAGGATGATTCTTATGCACTCATTTGCTAGGTGTCTTTGGAGATACTTTTTGAACTTGCTCTTATGATTTTGTCAGATTCTCTTCATCTTCCTCTTCTACTTCATCTTCTGCTTCTTCTTAGAAAAGTTGTTCCATTGATTTATTTTCTTCTTCCTTTGATTATGGTCTGCCTATTTCATCAATTGTTACGTTGATGCTTTCCACAACTTTGTTTAATCTTAGATTGTAATTCTTGTATGATTTCCTTGTATTTAAGTCAAACTTTGTCCACAATTATTCCTTTGTCCACACGAGAGTCAAACTTTCCCATTCTGCCATCTTCTCTTTTGATGTAGCATTTGCTTCCAAAAACTCTGAAGAGCTTCACATTTGTTGGTCTTCCTTTCCATAGCTCGTAGGGACTTTTATCAATGTTGTTTCTGAGCATTACTTTGTTTTGAATGTGAAGTGTTGTATGCACTGCATGTGTCCAAAATATATCTGTCAAATTGGAATCCATTATCATTGTTCAAGCCATTTCTTGTACTAACTTGTTCTTTCTTTCAACAACTCCATTCTGTTGAGGTGTCCTAGCAACGAAGAATTGCCTTTTTATTCCATGATTGTTACAGTAGTCCATAAATTCCTTTGAAGTGAACTCTCCTCCATTATCAGATCTCAAGCATTTGATTCTTGAATCCATCTCATTTTCAACCATTTCCTTGTAGATCTTGAAGTTTTCAAAATCTTATGACTTGTTCTTGAGAAAGAAAATTGCAGTCATTCTTGTATAATCATCAACTAATAACATAAAGTATCTCTCACCTTTTAAGACCTTTGTTTTAATTGGTCCAACTAGATCAGTATGCACAATTTCCAGTGGTCTTGTTGTTGAATATTCCTTTGATTTGAACCTAGTCTTTGTTTTCTTTCCTTGTTGGCAATGCTTGCATAAAGTGTTGGTTGGTTTTGTGATCTGGGGAATTTATCTGACTGCTTCTCTTCTGCTGACTTTGAAAAGGTTATCAAAATGCATGTGACCCATTCTTCTGTGCCATAGCCAACTTTCATCTTCCTTTCCTAGACAACACTTTTAATTTCCAATTTCACTTAACACATATATGTTGTTTGAAGTTCTTGCAACTGTACCGACCAATTTCCCTGAACCTTCTTTTCTTATCTCACACTTTTGTGAATAGAAAGTAACTTTATGACCTTGGTCACACATTTGACTCACACTTAGAAGATTATGTTTCATATCATCTACCAGTAGAACGTTTCGTGCCTTTTCATTCTTGTTCCCAATTCAAATTGTGCCTTCTCCAATGATTTTGGATGAATCCTTGTTTCCAAAGGAGACTGATCCACTTCTTTCCTCTCATAATGTAAGAAATTTGTCTTTATCACTTGTCATGTGTTTTGAACACCCACTGTAAACATACCAACCGCATTTCTTCTTCTTAGCTATTAGAGAAATTGTGCATTCTTCATTGCTATATTGATCTTGCTTTCTTATCCATGTCGTTTTCTGAGGTTCATGTCTATGACTATTGTTATTTTTTTGAGGTTCTTTAGGAAGGACTGTCATTCTGCAATCTTTGGCCACGTGTCCAAAATTTTTACATTTGTAACATTTCACTTCAGTGCTCAAGGATTCAAACTTGTTGTAAATTCTTCTTTGTATTTCACTAGGTCTTCTTGAATAACCCCTTTGTGTATGACTCTCAAAGTTATTATTATTCATGTTGTTAGCTCTGCAATTTACAGCTTTATGTCCAAAATTACTACATGCATAACAT
The DNA here is from genome assembly GCA_009831015.1 of Picea engelmannii. Lineage (NCBI taxonomy): Eukaryota > Viridiplantae > Streptophyta > Pinopsida > Pinales > Pinaceae > Picea > Picea engelmannii. The sequence continues at coordinate 410,432 of ML785309.1, read as the reverse complement.
AAACCAAAAAATATAGTTTGATACCTGGGAGTTGAAGATCTTCTAAAAGGAGGTGCTCTTATGAATCCTTCTTCTTCTTGAGGCCTATCTCTCTGTTGTTGATTCTGAAATCTAAATCTTCTCGGTGGAGGAGTGTCCCTGTAATCTTCTTTGTATATCTTCCTGTCCCCTGTGATTGTTTCTGCATAGATTTTTAGATTTGTTTCTTTCTCTATTGTTTTGGAGCTTGATTCCTTTTCTATCTAATTGTATCCAAGTCCAGACTTGTGAAGATGAGATTTTTGACTGCTGATAATGTCATCCAAAACTTTTGAGTTATTCTGCATATTTTTCTTTTGAATATCCTTTCTTAACGTGACAATCATTGCTTCCAAGTTTTCGATGATCCTGTCCTTTTCTTCTAGTTGTTCTTTGAGTGCTTCTTCAATTCTTTTATCTTATTCTATGTGAACCTTCAATTTTGTGATCATTTGTTCTAGTTCTCGAGTGTCTTTTTTCTTGTCTAGTTTTGCTTGTAGTTTATTGTTTTTCTTCTTTTCTCTTCTGATAACTTCTATGGCACACAATAATTCTTCTCGATAGTCAACTTCTGCCTCTTCAATTTCTTCTTCGACTTCTTCACATTATTCTTCGTCTTCTTCATATTCTTCTTTGAAGTCTTCTTTGTCAGAGTCTTTTACTGCCACGAATAGAACTCTTCATGTATCACTATCATTGACTTCATCTTCATCTGATGATGAGATGTCTTCTTTGGTGTATAAGCTTTTCTTGAAATCTTTCTTTGTAGTTATTTTTCCTTTATATGTGTGTTTTCATTTTGAGTAACCTTCATCATTTCTCTTTTTCTTATGAGGACATCTGTTAGAAAAATGACCAATACCATCACAATTAAAAAAATTAAAGGGATCTTACCTCTATACCTACTGTCGGTTCCCTTGTTCAATCTTTTGATGTAGTTGGTCACTTCTTCATCATCTTCTGAGACATCATTGATGCTGATATATTCTTCTTGTTCCTTTTTCTTTTGCTTTGATCTTTTGGATGCTTTGAAGGTTGCTTCTTTTACATCTAGATTTTCCTGTTCATTTCTCATCTCATATGCTATGAAGATTCCATGCAGTTCATCCATGCTTATTGAGTTTATATCCGATCTTTCTTCTAGTGTTGATATCTTAGGGTTGAATCTCATAGAAAGATATCTTAGTACCTTTTGAACAATTACAAATTCTTCGACTTATTATCTCAAGTATTCACTGTTTCATCGACTCGTAAGAAGTAGGATGTGATATCTTCATCTTCCTTCATTTTTAGTTGTTCGATTTGACCTCTGTAAGTTTGAAGATTTGCTTCTTTGACTTTTGAATCTCCTTCATAAATATTTCGAAGCTTGTCCCAAATATCTTTAGTAGATTTACAATGTGCAACTTTGGTGAATATCGTATCATTGGGACAATTCAAAAGTGCATTTTTGACTTTGGAATTATTCTCACCAAGTTTCACTGCTTTGTCATTTGTTGGTAGAACTGTTGGTGCTGTGTATCCATCTACAATTGATTGCCAAACTTTAAATCCATGTGCTTATATATATGTCTTCATCGTTATGCTCCAAAAATCATACTTATGTCCATCAAACTATGGTATTCAATTTTTATATGAGTTGGTACTCTCCATGATCTACCTTTCAGTCGTTAAACTAGTTTCTGAAGGAACCTACTCTGATACCAATTGTTGGATTACTGAGAGGGGGGTGGATCAATAATAGTGTAATTATAATCCCTTTTCTTCAAATGTTATATCAATGTAGAATTGTTATCCAATAATGAGAAATAAGAAATAAACAATCACACACATACACAGTACACCAGTGTTTTACGTGGAAACCCAAATCAAGAGAAAACCATGGAATGTTTTTTCTTATATGTCTTGAAGAATTACATTCATTGGAAGCACCAAATTCCTTTGTTTTCTAGCTGCAACTAGAAGGAAGATCCAACCCCCTAGTTTCTCAGGCTACAACCTAAGGAAATCTCTAATTCCCCAATTCTCTGGCTACAACCAGAAGGAGGATACAACCCCCTATTTTCTCCAGCTACAAATGGAAGGCGACTAAAACCACCTGTCCTTGCCCCATCCAAGCGCCCTGAAGTAGAAGTAGAATGATGGAACCACTGTCACATTATCACTATCATATATACCATTGTAAACCTGTACCAATAAACCTGAACCATGCATCAACCATGCATCAACCTTTACCTCAACCTATAATCAACATGTACCATAAACAAGTGCATCAACCATGCACCAACCTGTACCAAACAACCTGTAATCAATCTGTACCATAAACAAGTTCATCCAACCATGTACCAAGTATGTACCAATCATGTGTCAACTACTCATAAACTATGACTCATCAATATGTACCAACATCATCAAATATACACCTCATGTATGTGCCAACTCATCAACTACTTGTCTCAACCATGTACTCAACATGTACCTCAACCAAAATCCCTCATCAATTTCATCATCTAAGTCTGATTTGTAGCTCTGTAATAGACCTAGTGTATATGATCACATTCCTGTGAACCTTCATTGACTTTAACAACAAGAGACTAGCATTTTCATCAAACTTTTCTTTAGTCTCACTTGCCTAGTTTTGGATTAGTCAACAACCCTAACTTGAAGTAATCATAACTTTGTACCTGTAATGTATAAATATATGAAACTGATACACAATTTTATTCAGTGTGTTTTATGTAATTCCTCCATGTGTCACTACTTGGAACCTCTCAGAAAAGTATTTATAGAAAAAATGGCATACCTTTCTGAATTCTGGCTTATTCTAGAGAGCGACCTTGTAGAGCGTGGACCACATGGAATATTTGTTGAATTGATATGAAACTATTAAAAAGAATACTAGATACTATACCCTAACCAAAACATTTTGTTTCACAAAATTTAGATCTGTTATGAATAAGTTATGACGTTTTTACCCGAAACACTTGTTTTTGACTAGTTTCGGGACTACCCACAAACCCTATTTTCCATGGAGTGTAAATCCAAAAATACAACGACCCACAAGATGAATTTTTTACCATATATACTTGGATATGTTTTCTCAATGGCATAGAAATTTCAAGGTATGAATCATTATAGAAAATAAGTTATAGCAAAAATGGTGAGATGACCTGTAAATAACATACCTTAGAAAGCACCATCAAAAGAATTTATCCTTCCTTGCATTTCGGCCTTCATTTCTTCACCTTCCCTCAGAATTTTGGCTTAGATATCCTTGGTTACCTCAAACACCTATATATATTCAATATCCTCAAGTTTTATTAAAATGAGAGAGCCTTGCCTCTTATTTATACTCTCCAAGTAGCTTCCTTAAAAACATCTTCTAGGTCAATTGGCCCACTTTCCTTATTTTAGGGTTAACCCACTTCTAATTTCTCCATTAAATTTATTATTTAAATAATTTATTATGTATTCACTTTGAATTATAGTACACTCATCACTTCACTTTATTATTTACCTTTTAAAATCCCTTAAACCACTTTGACTACTTTGACCTTTTGGGGCTTCTAGATGACATGTGAGGGTCCTCCAACTTCGTAAGGCCATAACTCTCAAAACGTGAGGAGTTATGTGACATTCCACGTACCACCAGAAATGCAATGACATGTAATATCCATATAGAATAGTATTATATGAAAATATATCATAACTCATACCGTTACCCATCAAACAAACTTGGGTCCATTACCCAAACCTGGGGTCTCCAACTTCTCATGGCCATAACTCTCTAACCGTGAGGAGTTATGTGACGTTCTACATACCATCGGAAATGGCATGACAAGAAATATCCATATAGGATAGTTTCCCTGAAAAATTGAATTTCCTTCATCTCATTATTCCACAATTAAGCATGGGTTCTCTTACTCCGCAAAGTGTCTTCCCGTGAGGGCTTTCACCATAAGGGGACCACTTTGGAGTTCATCCATATTTACTTCTTATCAACCATGACAAAACAATAATGATTCATATCTACATCAAACAATATTGGGTTCATTACCCAAACCTTTGTGCTATGGGGATTTCTTCAAGGGTTGACATCAATGGCAACCAACCTTAATCAACATTGGGTCCTAGCTCTCAAATATTTCGGGACTTCACGATTCACGAAATCAAAAGAATTCTCACCATAGATCTTTCGATCCTCGAAATTCTGAAATTATCCTTATTGTTAGATCAAGGCCCTCACTATCCAGCGATCCAACGGTCCATGTTCCTCCTTCGCGAATTCAGGACTTCGTGTTTCGGGACTTCAAGATGGTTCTCTCCTTCAAACCTCCGACTCCCAAAATGTCGAAATGTCGATGCTTCAGATCGACATCCCACAGTCTGAATTGATCCAACAGCTCATATTTGATATCGTGAGTTTGTGTTTCATGATTTTTTGCAAACTTTCCCTTTGACTTCCCTGAGTCACGAGTCAACGAAATTCTGATCGGCTACCATGCATCCCCTCCGATGGACAGTCCTGATGATTTCGGGACTTCGCCTTTTGGGACTTTTGGAAGTAGCTTCCTCCATTTCTCCTGATTCCTAACTTTCCGACATGTGTGGATCTTTTCCACCTGCCCTTCTGAATCTAATGGTCCAGGATGATTTCGCGACTTTGCCTTTCATGAATTTACTCCTCTTCTCCTTGCAAATCTTTCAATTTCTAGTTCCACGAACACCTCAGATCTATTGCCACCTGTCACCCTTGACAATGGATGGTTCCAGTCATTTTGGAACTTCTCCCTTGCGCTTTCTTCCAGATCCAACGATTGTTGGCCCACACACTTCCAGATATGATGGCTCAGATCTGTTCTCTCTTGTGCACTCTCCTGTGTTCCTGGACATAGATTTGATGGTCCAGATCTTATCCTCTTCCCAATCTAATGGTAGTTGTGCTCCTCCTCTTGAGCTTTACGTTCTTCCCAGACTTGGAAGATTTTAAAAGTTCTGAAGGCTCGGCCTTTGACTTAATTCCATCTATGAGCCCTGTAACTTTGGATCTTGACTTTTTCTTTCCCTCCTGAGCTTTGGCAACACAATTAAACCTTGTCCCTTGCACTATGCATGAAAACCTGCACTGTCTCTCCTGAGATTTTGGGCTTAGAATAGTCCCCTCTTTCACACTCCTTGTGCTATCTCTTCTGAGCTTATGAACTTGGAAACAGTTCACCTCTACGCACACCCCTTTTGCTTGACGAGCCTTCAAATGGTTGTCTTTCAACACTTCGTCTGAGTGTTGGCCTGATGCACTCCTTGCATAGGTCTTCTTCAAGAGTGTTCAACAACTCTGTTCCTTTCATTCCTTAAAAAGATATAAGTGCACTCCTGGAAACTTCTTGCTCTAGGAAAAGACACTTACAAAGTATTCAATAACTTTGTAAGTGTCTTTTCCTAGACACTTCTTTTTTCTTAGAACTCGAAACAGAGTCCTTATGTGAACTCTTTGCACTCGCTCGATGCCCACCTAGTGGAACTCTACATAACCTTTAGTGATTTTGTCTTCTCTTTGTGCCCTCCTCTGCATAGTCGTACCTCCAAGGTATTCAACAACCTTGAGGCTTCTCCCCTTGAATTTATGATTCCTCTGGTGCACCCTCCTAACACATCTTTGCCTGAATTCCACATAAATCATATGTATAGTATTTTCATTGTCTTAGAGAGTCCTCAGTACTCTTTCATGCAACCCCTTGCATGAAACCACAAAGAATCCAGACTGAAATCAATAAAATATTAGATATAAAAATATACCTATCCCTGCAGATGGCACCTAACATACATCTACATCATACAAATGAACACACACATAGCATTCATGAAAGACACATAAACACACAGAATCATATGTAGGAAAAACTTATCTTTTCTCATTAACATAAATGTCTTATTACAATGTGTACAAAGCTCGGACTGCAACAAAGTCTCGGCTCTCTCTCCTATCTCTCCAATCTTGCTTCTACCTTTCTTGGAACTGATTAATCTAGATACAAAGATATTTTTACAAAAGGGGGCTCCTTGAGCTCTTCCCTCCAAGATACCTACTCTCATTAATTTGCATTCAATTACATTCAATGGTTGCCTAGTCTGAATTGGATCTAGATCTCAACTTGTCAACCATTAAAGGCGACTATATCTACTACATGCACAAAGGCATCTACATGGCTCTTCGACCTTACAATATTTATTACATTTTCGAATTTGAAATTCAAAGGCTTGGCGGCTCTCTCCTCCATTGAATGCATGGTTTGATGTGCTAGCTAGCTGGCACATTACTAGGTTGGAGCAATGCTCCTGCATCATACTCCACTACTGTGAAAAATTCATGAGCTCATTCTCATGAGCTTCCTGGCTCTTTTGAAATCCACCTGGATCCCAAACTACCTTCTGGAGTTGTCCAATTTCTCCATTGTTTTTTTGTTGTTGTTGTTGTTTCCCTTCTACTATAGAAGGATTCCTTCTTCTCATATTCCTCCTCCTTATCTTGCGCTAACCTCAACATCAACCTTCTTATCTTCTTAATCACCTCTTCCAGCTACTTTGTTGGTTGGTTCTTTTCATGATGCCTATTCTGCTACAGCGCATCTTTATCTATGGGTGGATCATCTTGACCCCCCTTGTTGTTTTCTTCTTTTGTGGAATTAGCTCGCCACTCTGCTACAAACTTCAGTTCTACAATATCATCATTGAGTTGTTTCTCAGCTTCACTTTCTAACAAATTTTCTTTTGCCAATTCTCCTTGTGTTGGTCCAACTCTAGCTTCCTCCAGCTGCTCCTTGGGCTAGTATGGTCCTTCTGTATCCAACCTTGTCTGTTGGATGTGTTGTCTTGGCACCATTACCCCTCTCTCCAAGGATTACAATTCCTCAGACATATTATCAAAGTCCATGATATCTACATATTCCTCTTCTGCTTCTTCTTCTACAGCCTCCAATACTACAATTATCCCTTGTTCAAATTCCTGGCTAAAACTTTCGAGCAATTTTGTTGAATTCTCTTCTCCTTATGTTGAGGAAAATATCAGTGTATTCTCGTTCTCTACTTCCTCTATGATAGTCACTATTGGTTTTCCTTCTTCTATTGTTGCATCTACAACACATGCTCTGGTCTCAACTGGGTTGCTCAGTAGGAATATCTCAATTCCCCCAATGATCAAAATACTCCCTTGAACCTCCTCCTGAGTTCATGGGACTATTAGACAGTCTCATCTCCTCTCCCTTTCCCACCTGGAAATATGGGATTTCTATCATGTCCATCTGGCAGTCTATGAGACCCTCCAATGATCTCACATCATTTCCTACCTGGCAATCTGGACTTTCTTCACTGCCCATCTGACAGTCTCTAAGATCATCCAGTGATCTTTTCTCCCCATCAACATTGAGATTTCTCCCAGCTTCTAGCCCACAAATATGAACCATTTCCTCTTCACCTCTAAGGATTTCAACATACCTCAACCACCTCTTCAACAACCTTCATTTTCCTTTGGCCAACAATTTCTGAATGTGACACTTCACCTTCTTCTTCATGGGACACTCATACACCCAATGCACCTTTGCATCTTGCTACATTTTAAATGCAATCTTCTCCATTTGTTCTCTTATATCGCTGAGCCCTTTGTCTATCTTAGCCTTGCTTTTCTGTTGGTGGTCCTTGCCTTGACCACTCCTTTGGCCTTCATTATCCATCCTTCCCTTAGGAACACAATTGGTTCTTCTGGCTCAGCCCACTTGGTTGTCTACCATTTTCTACACACCTTGCAAAAATCTTTACAAAGCATCAACACTTTGTCTTCAGCTCCTGATACCACTTGATGGTATTAAATTGTCTCCTTATTTACGTTGCCTCCCTCTGTCTGAAATATACACACAAAAAGTGGCTCTGATACCACTTGATGTAGACCCCCTACCTCTCCCTAGGTAGGGTCTGGTGACCTCTCGATCTAAGGATCGTTATTCAACTCTTGATGTGCCAAAATGTCTCTTTAGTTCTCTGTTGGAACCTTACACGAAGAAACCCATAGGTCCAAATGCGAATTTAACTTGCGCGAACAGAACCAGGCATGAGCTCCCTCCATGTGACCACAAGCCTACACAATAGGCGCATCATGTTTCATCATGTCGGGGATTTTCATTCCAATACACCCGACTCCTCCAAGTCCCGAAACCCGACTAGGGGCCTAGAAAGAACTAGCCCTCTCTCCTATGCACATTATGTGACATTCCTCTAAGAACTAGGTCCCAGCTCTCAAATATTTTGGGACTTCACGATTCATGAAGTTGAAAGACTTCTCATCGCAGATCTTTCGATCCCCGAAATGTCAAAATTATCCTTGTTGTTAGATCAACGACCCTCACTATCCCACGATCCAACGGTCCACGTTCCTCCTTCGCAAAGTCAGTACTTCATGTTTTGGGACTTCAGGATGGTTCTCTCCTTCGAACCTATGACTCTTGAAATGCCGAAATGTCGATGTTTTAGATCGACGTCCCATAGCCTGACTTGATCCAATAACTCATATTTGATATCATGAATTCATGTTTCGCGAGTTTTCACAAACTTTCCCTTTGACTTCCCTGAGCCACGAGTCAGCAAAATTTTGATCGGCTACCATGCATCCCCTCCGATGGATGGTCTTGATGATTTCGAGACTTTTCCTTTTGAGACTTTTGGAAGTAGCTTCCTTCATTTCACCTAATTCCTGACTTTCCGACGTGTGTGGATCTTCGCCACCTGTCCTTTCGGATCCAATGGTCTAGGATGATTTCATGACTTCACCTTTCAAAAATTTACTCCTCTACTCGCAAATATTTCAGTGTCCAGTTCCATGAACACCCAATATATGTTTCCACTTGTCACCTCTGACGATGGATGGTTCTAGTCATTTTAGAACTTCTCCATTGCACTTTCTTCCAGATCCAACAACTATTGACCCACACACTTCCAGATCTGATGGCTTAGATTTTTTCTCTCTTGTGCACTCTCCTATGTGCCTGGACGTAGATTTGATGGTCCAGATCTTCTCCTCTTCCCAATCCAATGGTACATGTGCTCCTCCTCCTAAACTTTACGTTCTTCCCAGAATTGGAAGATTTTAAATGTTTCAAAGGTCTCAGCCTTCGACTTAATTCTTCCTACGAGCCCTGTATTTTTGGATCTTGACTTCTACTTTCCCTCCTAAGCTTTGGAAACATAGTTCAACCTCCACCCTAGTGCATGATCGCATTGCACATGCAAACCTGCACTGTCTCTCCTGAGGTTCTAGACTTAGAATAGTCCACTCTTGCACACTCCTTGTGCTATCTCTCATGAGCTTATGAACTTGGAAACAGTTTGCCTCTACACACACCCCTTGTGCTTGACGAGCCTTCAAATGGTTGTGTTTCAACACTTCATCTAAGTGTTGGCTTGATGCACTCCTTACAAAGGTCTTCTTCCAGAGTGTTCAACAACTCTGTTCCTTTCATTCCTTGAAAGGATATAAGTTTCCTCTTGTAAACTTCTTGCTCAAGCATGCCTGGCTGAACCTACAGAGTATTCAGTAACTCTGTAAGTGTATTTTCCTCAACACTTCTCTTTTCTTATAACTCGAAACAAAGTCCTTTTGTGCACTCTTTGCACTCATTCAATGCCCACCTGGAAGATCTCTACATAACCTTCAGTGATTTTGTCTTCTCTATGTTAGCTCCTCTTCACAGTCGTACCTCCAAGGTATTCAACAACCTTGAGGCTTCTCCCCTTGAATTTATGATTCCTCTAGTGCTCCCTCCTAGCACGTCTTTGCCTAAATTCCACAGAACTCAGATGTGCATTCTTTGCACTGGCTTACAGAGTCCTAAGTACTCTTTCATGCAACCCCTTGCATGAAACCACAAAGAATCCAAACTGAAATCAATAAACTCTCAAATAGAAAAATATACCTATCCGTGAAGATGGAACCTAACATACATCTACAACATACAAATGAACACACACATAGCATTCATGAAAGACACATAAACACACAGAATCATATGCAGGAAAAAATTCTCTTTTCTCATTAACATAAATGTGTGATTACAATGTGTACAAAGCTCGGACTGCAACAGAGTCTCGACTCTCTCTCCTATCTCTCCAATCTTGCTTGGAACTAATTAATCTAGATACAAAGATCTTCTTACAAAAGGAGGCTCCTCAAGATATTCCCTCCAAGCTACCTACTCTCATTAATTTACATTGAATTACATTCAATGGTTGCCTAGTCTGAATCATATCTAGATCTCAGCATGTCAACCATTAAAGGAGACTCTATCTACTACATGCACAAAGGCATCTACATGGCTCTTCTTCCTTACAACAATTATTACATTTTTGAATTTGAAATTGAGAGGGTTGGCGCCTCTCTCCTCCATTAAATGTGTGCTTTGATGTGCTGGCTACTTGGTGCGTTGCTGGGTTGGAACGATGCTCATGCATCAATCATGGATCTTGTGATGTTACATGGAAACTCGACACCATTTTTTAATTTTGAGAAAAAAACTCAATGTATGCGAGATGTAGTGATGCAAACTACATATACAGATGTTGTATAATAGTTAGGGTGTTTATATGTGGAAAAATAATGTTTTTAGCTCCGGGATTTGCAAAATGGGACTTCAAGTCTGCATAGGGAAATGTAAAAATTTCCTCTTTGCAAGTTTGCATAGGGTGTGTCAAATCTTGCTATAATAGATTCCCCCTAATGTATGAGGTTAGAGGAGTATCTATGATGGCTGAAATACATTATAATACCCAGAAGTAAAGTAATGAGGACCCAACTGGAAGAACTATTTGCTCCTTATTACAATCTGTACTGACTTTGCGCACATGGCTACCAATTTGAATTACACTGCAGATCCATGTGAAAATATACCAAACAGTTGTTCATGGCCATGAGCAGGAAATACATAAGTGGATATATGTCAAAGGCTATCATAGTCATGAACAAGGCCCAGTAAAGAAGTCTCAAAATCAATCCGAAGATATCTATATACAATGGAGTACAATCTGATCTCCCATGATCACTGAAGTCACAGAGGTACTGGTCCAATGAAAGATAGAAAAAGTTCAGGAAAGTTGTGACTATGAACTAATGTCTTCAATTCTTCTACAAGATCTGCCAAAGGTGAAAGTCTACATCGTGTGAATAAAGGAGTTGAGTTCGAACACAATGAGACTTCATTTGATTTCCGGTCATTAAGGTATATCATTAACAAACGTGAGACAACCTACCGATAATTAAAGTAGGTATCAAGGCACCGAGTACATTCTTATAAGTGTGAATAGAGGTATCGGGGTCAAACACTTGAAGAATCCATCGACCATGAGACATTGATGTATTCCCAATTGTCAATGGTGAGAGAACCTACCACTAATTACTGCAAGCCTCTAGGTACTCATAGGACTCTAGGTCTCGTTTCCAGAATAGATGGGTTGAAGTCGATGGAAGGAGACATGCTAAAAGGAGAGCATTGAGGCATCTCTCATCATTCAACATGAGGTACAAAGTAGGAGCTTTATGATTTGGAGGTAATCATATGAAGAACATGTTCACGAACCAATGACCCTATGCATCTTTCATGTGTGCCAAATGCAAGTGGTGCACGAGAAAGACCCTCTGAATAGTAGCCAATAAGGAAAACTGTTGACAAAGGAGAGGAAACCACCAATAAGGATAATGGAATCCAAGACATTGCACAAATCCCAATGTTTGAATATATTTCTTGTCGTTGAACACAAGGGAAACCACCTAATCAACGACCAATAACGAAATTTCGGTTGTTAAGTTCAAGGTTAGCTACCAATGAGGAAAGTAGGACCAGGGTGTGCAATAGGACTACAAGATTCATGTAACTCTGAGACACACTGAGGGTATGGATGACATGAAAAGTCAATATTTATGAGGAATGGTCAACATAGGTTGATAGACATCCTTTGAACAAGAGCATGAGACATATGGAAGACTTTGACAGCATGGACTCAATGATGAAACTTTGAGATGCAAGAGGCATCAATCAAACTCTCCATAGGGACTGGAAGAGTAACCAGTTGGGGGAGTAAACTCTATGTAATGAGATCAGCTTCCTAAGGTCATGCTAAACCCAAAATTGATGACATGTGGACTCAAAAATTTTGTGCTATGTTCAAAAGCAACACGATTGCTGCCAATATAAGAGAATATTATTTTCTCTCCCGTCTTTTTTTTTTTTCATAGTCAAATGAATGCTATGATACAGAGGAGGAAACAAATGTCGCAAGTAAGCAATCTAGTTCCAGCAGTGGAACATACCTATTCTCAATGCAAGGAGGTGCATGCAGGAGATGGACACTCTGGGGAGTGTGTCCTCTTGGGTATAGGGTGTCAAGATGCAAAGGATATAAAAAAGGCTCTCCTTGGTTGATGATGCAAACTGCTGAGATGAAAGGATTATAACACAAAAGTGAGAACTCGCAATAGGCTCAATACTGCAAGAAAGACAATGAGATGCAATTACAACTTTATGCCAAAAAATTTCCTTTTTCGTTATCATAGTCTACTTGGTTTGAAAAAGGGATAAACTTGCACCAAATAGACGTCCTTTCAAATCCAATTTATGAGTGTGAAAGAGACAAGTTCACTTGACAATCTTTTCTCTTTTTGAGAGAGTCAAAAAAGAGCTTAAATCAGACTCGTTGGGGGGTTTCTAGGTGTCATGTCATGGGAGAGGCCAAAGCTCACATGCAGGATTTATGTGAAAGGTCAGTAACTTACGAATAGCTAACACAAGCTTGGGAAAACCCAAATCTTTCCAATTCAAGGAGGATAAAGTGCTAGCGGAGGTTACATTCTCAATGATATATCGGAGAATGTCTCTTACCTAAAAAGGAATAGGAGGAGGAATTTTATACCCCACAAGACCATCCCATTCAAAGGGAACCTCTCCAAGACTTGGAGGGAGAGTAAAACTCTCTCTTGTTCATAAGGTACCTGGGTAGAAATGTTATTGACATGGTCAAAAGATATCTCACTCCTTAAAATAAGAGTGGGGTAGGGTGATGATTGCATTAGCATGACTATCATGTCAATCAAAGGAGAAACAGAGTGTTGGGAAACCAAAGACGACTTAGAACCTAAAGGGTCCCCAGGAAAGGAACACACCTCTTGTACCATAGCAGTAGCAAGGCACAAACAAGTAAGGTGATCTCCTTTGCAAATCCTACAAAGGAACTTGGGATTACATATTACATGTCTAGGCTTCTCAATCATATGAATGCCCCCAGCGTCATTCACAATGGTTGGCAACATGCTCTCAACATGATTGGAAGAGGCTGGTGGTTCATCCCCCACATGATGCATAAAGGTTGGAGATGTGATGTTAGTATGACTCATGGTGACTAGAGTGGTTCCCTCAGCATGACTTGCATTGGCTCGTTGTGTATCTTCAGCATGTCTTGCAAAGGTTGTCAGCCAATATCCAACATGATTAGCAGAGGTTGGTGATGGAATTCCAGTATGATTTGTAGGGACTGGACTGGTGGCGTCGGTTAGTTGTGCCATTTTAGACCAAGGTCTTGGGAAAGACTGGTTTTGAAGAATTGCAGGCCAGGAAGGATCATGATCTACACCCTGTCCATGTTCAGCAGCACAGTATCCTCCTTCATACTGATTCATAAAGGGGTGTAAGGGCATTGATCCTGAGGAAGCCGCTTACAAAGAGAAAGAGACATGACAAGGGTCACTCATGTGAGGATATATGTTTCCCCCATGTGAATGGGTTCTGTGAAGGGGGTATCCCATACCATAAAGTTGATTCCCTCTATATGAAATACCAGAGGACATATGGAGACCCTCCATGAGAAGAGTGTTCATAGGAACTGGCATATCGGATGAAGGATACACGGATGGGGTGTAATAAATATAATAACCACCCATTTCAGCACTGGCTCCTAAAAAATCGAGGTTAAGATTGGATCCGTAAGAGGGGAGATCCAACCTCCCACAGTGAAAGTTAGTTGAGGGATAAGACTCCTCTCAAATGAAGATGTATACAGTGGATCCATTATGCCCCTGGGTGAATGTATAGGCATATTAAGAGGGAAATGATTAGAGACCCAAGGCATTGACTAAGTATATAATTTTGCATACCATTATGAAACATGGATGGATTCATCCCCATTAACTGAGTGAATTTCATGGGGGAGGTAGTGATAAATGAGGGAGCCAAAGGAAATCCACTATCCATAATAATGAAAACTCAAGGTGTGGTATAAAATCCTAAGGTCAACTAATAATCAAAGAGTACACCAAAATAAAATAAAAATTCCAATATGCACACAAACATGATAAAGTAGGTATGCCTCGCCCAAGACGGGCCTGAGACTCCCTGCTAAATATTGGAGGTATCAGAATCAGTTATAAGGGTCCTCACGGGCTTAACAACCAGTCGTTCAGACCCCCCCGGAGAAGTAATCCTCCATAAAGGTTGTGCATTGTCCGACCCTTATCTAACCCAGGGTACCTGCATAATAACCCCTGCAAGTAACCTATGTGGTAACTATGTTAAGCAATTAAGAAACCATGATATAACCAATGCGCAAGCAAATAGTTGTAATTCAAGTCCACCGTATGGGCAGGATAATAAATCCAAAAGCCTCGAAAGCACCGCCTCTCATAGAGGTAAAGGTACTAGAGAGATCCCCATATACGAATAGATCCCTAGAAATATATCTCACACTAAGAAGGTATTGGGGGATATCCCTTCAACCAACCTCACGTAACCTCGTGTTTAACTCCGGTGTAAGTGGAGCCTCCTAATGTCACCAATTATACAATGGATTTCACCACTCCCTAAGTCAGACACAAATGTTGATTTAATATCCTTGGAGAAGTTTACTCACAAAATCCTATTCCAAGGCTCTAAATCCTAAGCTAGTTTGTGCACCCTAGAAAATAAAATCATTACTAATCAATTTTAAATTATCAATGTTACTTTTAGTGGCCTTGCTTACTCAAGAAAGGTTTGATCATGAAACTAATGATGTTATGACTCAACAAGTAAAATAAATGGATATGAATACAATGCAAAGTCCTAACTTCAACTCCCAATAAATGATATGCTTTTCAAAATGCAATTTCAATTTAGTTCTACAATTCCAAAATAAGATGCAATATTTATTTACATGTACTAATATTAATGATAAGAACCCAAAAGATCAAATGCCAAAAATGAAAAATTCCTAATATTTTTGTATTTTCAATAGATAAGAATGAAAATGCAAGGACTGAACAACAGCTTGATATAAAAACTCTACTGTATGTAAATAGAGACAAACCAAGTAGGATATCAAGAAGCAAACACCTATCCCAAGATGAAAGGAAAACCAAATGAAAAGGATGATGAGAAAGGTGCCGCCCAAAAATTCAACCAAAGAAAGGTTTATTTTCATTCCACAGACACTTAAAAGTCATAACAGAGACCCAAGAAGACTCAAAAACCATCAAAACTTACCTTGCAACCAAGCAACAAAGGGTGATGTACGTGATTGTTCAAGGGAAAAGCGTGTATATTGATCCATATTTTATGAGAAGAACAAAATGAATACAGATTATTAACAGGTACTTAACACAAAATAACAGAGATACAGTAAAACTGGTTTTCTATTCAATAACGAAATAAGCTGAAACTGTAAAATGCTGCGGAAACAAGCTTGTTGGAATGGTGGTGGCTTATCTTTGAGAAGAGATGTGATGGAAATGCGCATTCACAAGAAGAAGGTTGCAATGAGGATCTAAAGGCATTTTTAAAATAATAAAGAATGCAAAAAAACCTAGACATCCAAAAACCTAACCCTAGGAGATGAAGCACCAAAAGTCATGTGGGCCCCGTTTGGGTAAGTTAGTACATCAACTTCTCGGGGTCATAACTTTTGCATACAATCTCCATTTTAGGTGTGTGATAGCCCATTGGAAAGGTATCGTTGAGGAGATTAATTTTGGGGGCTCAATCATGACTTCATCTATCATTGAGGAGATCGATCCTGAAAAACCTTCATTTAGGCCCTCAAAATGGCCCCAAAAGTTAAAACTGCTAAAAATAGTAAATTGCCAAAATTGTCAGAAAACTGTTTTGAGCCAGTTGGAAAAGGTGGGTGGCCACCGATATCCATATGGATCAATCCTCCATCCTTAGAAAGAAATGGTATCCATTGCGTTGAGTTCCCCCATCAGAAGAGGAAATCTGTTGAATTTGGCCCCGGGTGAGCCACTTGCCTTGGTGCAGGAGCTGCCTTGCTTTGACAACTCGATAAAGATGGATCCTTTGTTGTCGAGTGCCCTTGATCTATATATCCACAATTTGATCATTGGATGCTTGTTGTAGGCAGTCGAGGTTGAGCTCTGGTGGTGTCAGTTGTTATGCTACTTCTGAAGTGTCCAATAATGGTGGGAAATAAGGGTGAAGGAGATCCACGTTGAACACTGGGTGCAGACCAAGGAAAGGAGGAATCAAAATAATTATCCCCCATGACCTTGGTGATAGTGTACAACCCATAACAGAGTGAGCGAAGCTTCCGATGGGGTCCTGTAAGGTGTTCTTTCTGCAAGTGCAACCAAAATTTGTTGCCCACCTGAAACTTATGCGGCACACGATGTTGATCATGGCGTTGTTTGTACTTGTCATTGGAATTCTGTAGGATATATTGAACCTGTTGGTGGATGTGCTAGATTCACTCAATGAATCGGGTGGCTTTTTCAGCTTCATTTGGAGCAGGAGATGAGTCGGTCGAGGTGACCACAAGGGGAAGTGCAACATCTATGGGTCCCAATGGTTGGAATCCCAACCCTACTTGAAAGGGGTTGTGGCCAATTGAGCTATGCAGGGCTCAGTTGTAGCTATGGTGGACATAGGGAAGGCTCTCATCCCATGGGAGAGGGTTCTTTGAATTATACATGCGAAGGATATGCACAATCATTCGATTTACAACCTCAGTTTGGCCATCTGTCTGGGGGTGGAAGGTCATGGATTTGGTGAGCTTGGTGTACAGCAGTGACCAGAGGCTCGACCAGAATGTTCTGAGAAATCGACTATCCCAATTTGAGACAATGGTTTGTGGTATTCCAAAATGTACCCAGACTCGTTCAAAGAAGAGCTTGGCAGTGGCCTCTGCTGTGATGCTCTTCTTGCAGTAAACCAGAATCGCCATCTTAGAAAAGCGATCAACAACCACAAAAACATAGTCATTTCCCCGCTTGGTGGATGGGAGGCCCGACATGTAGTCCATTGAGATGGATTCCCATGGCCTGTCAAGAGTAGAAAGAGGGGTGTACAGGCCCTGTTTCTTAGTGGTCGGTTTGGCAATAGTGCAGGACCTGATATACTTGTTGACCTCCTATTGAAGTTTCGGCTAGTAGAAATGTTTCTATAGCATCGCCACTATCTTTTCAACGTCGAAGTGTTGTTCCACCCGACTGTAGTTGGCTTCCTAGATCAGCTTCACTCGCTCACTTGATGGAACATAGATATGGCCTAGATGACACAACAACCCATCTTGAAGATGGAAATTATCGACAACTGCATTTGCACCCAACATTTGGTAGGTGGTGGCGAAGTCAGGGTTTGTCTCATAGAGTTGGGTCCATCTAGATGTCTCATGGTCGAAAGAGTCTAGCACCGTGGTGAGTGTTGTGACTGGCGCTCTGTTGAGGCAATCATCAACGTGATTGGTGCTTCCTGTTTTATACTTGATGTTGAGGTGGAATTGCTGCAATTATGTGGACCACTTTTGATGGAGATCATTCTGCAATTTTCCCTGCATCTGCATGAACTGCAATGGCTTATGATCAGTGTGGATGACTGTCTCCTTCCCAAGAATGTAATGTCTCCACTGGCAGCATGCTTGCACAATGGAGTACATTTCTTTATCGTAAGTAGGGTACTTACGGACAGTATCTGACAGTGTCTCACTATGATAGGCCACAGGGTGGCTGTGCTAAGTGAGAACAACGTCCACAACATAGTCTAAAGAATCTATCTCGATCTCAAAAGAATGTTGCAAGTCTAGTAGTGAAAGTACTGGGGCTGAGCACAAGCACTGCTTCAAATCATCGAATTCTTGTTGTTGGTATCGGCCCCACACAAATTTCTCCTTACCACCACCTCTGTTTATTTGGCTGAGGACCCATGCAATATGGGAGAAACACAACACGAACCTGTGGTAGAAATTGGTAAGGCCCAAGAAGCTCTAAAGCTCAGTGAGTGTTGTTGGGGCGGGCCAGTCATGAATGAATTAGATATTGTCTAGACCCACATGTACACCATGTTGATCAATGATGTATCCCAGGTAATGGACCCTGTCCATGCCGAAGGAGCATTTTTCCAAGTTGGTGTATAGCTTGTGCTACCGCAGGGTGTGCAGAACCTGCTGAATATGTTGCAAGTGTTCATCCCAAGTCTTACTATAAATGAGAATGGCATCCAGATACACCAATACAAAAGTATTGGTGAATGGTCGCAGGATATCATCCATCATCCTCATGAAAGTGGTTGGAGCATTTGTCAAACCAAAGGGCATGACCAGCCATTCAAAAAGGCCTTCCTTTGACTTGAAGGTGGTCTTCCATACATCTGTCTGTTCTATCGAAACCTGGTGGTAGCCAGACTTTAGATCAATCTTGCTGAAGTATTTGGCCCCTATGAGTTGATCAAGGAGGTCATCGATTCGAGGAATTGGGTACCAGTTTTTTACTATGATTTTATTAAGAGCTCGAAAATCAATACAAAATCGCCAGGTTCCATCTTTCTTCTATACCAGCATGATTGGGCTCCCGCAAGGTGATCAGATGGGGCGGATGTGCCCCTTGTGGATCAATTCTTGCATCTATCACTTGATCTCCTTATTCTCTAACAAAGAGTGACGATAGACTATCCCATTGGGTAGCGGTGCACTGGGGACCAAATCAATGGGGTGCTTGACCTGGCAGTGCAGAGGTTACCCCTATAGGTGAGGAGAAGATATCTGAGTATTCTTGCACGACCTTATCTACTTGCTTCTGCTATGTGGAGAGGTCGGCCACAGAGACCCTGGATGTGGCTGTGATCTTTCGCTTATTCTGAGAGTGAATCATGAAGAAGACAAACTTCCCCATATGAGAGATGACCTTCCTGCATTTCTTAGCAGAGATCAAGGAAATAGCACTAGGTGGGACTGCCTCGGGTATCCTGTACAATTTCCTGTTCAAAGTAATAATAACACTACAAGTCCTAGACTCATATATAGCATGACATTTCCATAAATAAGGTTCGCCCAAAAGAACATCACACAATACCTCGTCTTTGAAGGGCTTGATGTTGTACGACAATCGACACTGTTGGCTGATGTGGAGATCGCTTCCTTGGCAGAGCCATCCAATGGTGTATGGTTGTGGGTGCGGCGTTGTTGGCAGGGATAGCCGCTTAATGACCTTTGCTTAGATGAGGCTCTTCTGGCTACCTCTATCAATGATGAAGTGCAACGGGGTGCCTTTTACCCACATCTGTGAATGGAATAGGCGTTCTCCTTCTTCTGGCTCGTCTGGTTCACCAGGCTGGAGCTTGGTGGTAAAAACAGTGGCACTGGGTTCCGCGTCAATGATCCATATTCCCCTTTCTATTTCTAGATCAGATTCATAATCTGCATCTGATTCAGAGGCTTTCACTTCGGCCACCAGCAACTGCTTTGAGTGGCAGTCAGCAGTGTTATGCCAAGGGCTCTTATAGAAGTCACACCACGTCCTGGTATCTTTCTTTGTCTTTCCGATGTCCTTCTTTGCTTGTGGCTTGGACTGGTTGTCCTGATACTATCCATATTTTCTATGTCCTTTTTTTGGTGGGTTGGGGCCACCCTTTCCTGGATTTTGTTGTGAGGGGTTCCCAGGCCCAAATTGTCGTGTCTTTTGTTTGAGCTTTTGCTCGATTTTGACAGCATATCGGTAGGCCACGCCCAAGGATGAGATGTCCAGAAATTCCATTTCGGTCTGGATGTATCTATGCAAAGCACCATGATACTTCAGCACCAGATGTCTCTCTGAATCTTTGATACCCAACTTGGTGCGCAAGGTATGGAAGATATTTGTGAAATCTGACACTGCTTGGTCTCTTTCTTGCCACAGTGTGGTCCATTTGGTATACAGGTCATCATAACTTCCAACGGGGTAGTATTGTTCCTTAATAGCATCCCTGAAGGATTCCTAGGTGGCCATGACTAAAAATAATGAGGTTTCCTCTATTTCCTTTTGCTCACAGAAAGTTTCCCACCAATCTTTGACATGGTGAATGGCTTTGAGGAGCGCAAAAGTAATCTTTTCTTTATTCAAAAAGTTATGGACAGAAAAATACCCTTCTAGTAGATTCAACCACTTGTCTACA
>ML785309.1:350621-389926 GCA_009831015.1 Picea engelmannii | reverse complement strand
CATCTGCGTCTATCTGACCTTCAAATATAGGAATATCGAAGTTTATTTGTACCTTGAAGGGGGCAGCGCCTCCATTCGAAGAAGATGCATCCCCTGTTGGTAGCTGTAGAAGGATTTGCGCGAAACTATCCATCATCTCGTTCCTCTGTTGCGTGAGGGCTTCCTCAATCAACAGTTTGAAAGGATCTCCTGTCCCATCATATTTATTTTCTCCTACCATGGGAGGTCACTTGGGCATGCGAGAGATTCTTTCCTCAAGAGAAACAAGCTCGAGACCCAACTCTTTGTACTCCGACCTCGTTGGGAACATGCACTAAGACGGCAAGGAGAAAACTGCTCTGATACCACTAATCCAGATTTTATGAGCAAAACAAAATGAATACAGATTATTAACAGGTGCTTAACACAAAATAACAGAGATACAGTCAAACTAGTTTTCTATTCAATAACGAAATAAGTTGAAACTGTAAAATGCAGCAGAAACAAGCTTGTTGGAATGGTGGTGGCTTATCTCTGAGAAGAGATGTGACAACAACACACATTCACAAGAAGAAGGCTACAATCAGGCTCTAAAGGCCTTTTTACAATAAGAAAGAATGCAAAAAACCCTATACATCCAAAAACCTAACCCTAGGAGATAAATCGCCAAAAGTCATGTGGGCCCCGTTTAGGTAAGTTAGTACATCAACTTCCCGGGGTCGTAACTTTTGCATACGATCTCTGTTTTATGTGTGTGATAGCTCATTGGAAAGGTATCATGAAGGAGATTCATTTTTGGGGCTCATTCATGCCTTCGACTATCATTGAGGAGCTCGATCCCGAAAAACATTCATTTAGGACCTCAAAATGGCCCTGGAAGTTAAAACTGTTAAAAATAGTAAATTGCCAAAATTGTCAAAAAATTGTTTTGAGCCAGTTGGAAAAGGTGGGTGGCCACCGATATCCATCTAGATCATATATACACCTCTTGCAGAAGGACAACACATGTATGTACACAATTTTCAGGCAAAAACCCGCGTATATGTGTTAAAACACAGCCAGGTAAAGGAGAAGGCTAAGAAACTCAGACTCAGAAAGAACAGAGGCTATCAAGTAGTCATACAACAAGAAAATCAATATAAATGAGAGAAATCAAAGTAGAAAAACACTCCAAACCCAGAAAAGAATATTCCTTCCCTAGTATGGTCGCCAATTCTGTTACGAGGAAAATGTCTCTAATCTCTGATATGCTATATAAACAAATATGCTAACAATACAAGATAAAAGTCCTACCTCGTCTAGATGTTCAATGAAGTCCACCATTGAACACTTGACTCAAAGCAATATAATTGGAACTTTTCATCAACAACCAAGAAATGAAAGCATATGGGGATAATATATAGTGTTAGCACATTCAATAGCATAATCCATCAACATTCATAACAAATACACCCATGGAATAACAATTCAAATATTTGCAAGATATTAATTAGATGAGAAAAGACTATTTATATTAAAATGTAACCAGCAGAAGTGAATGAATTACAAACTTCCATGTCAGCGCAGTTCGAAACCGAGAAACTAAGTCCCTTCCAACTGGGCCTCCACTACTTCAATCCTCCACCAAAGGCAAGCTCATATAAGAGATACAATGAGATTCTCAATCAAGTAGGGAAGAGCTTGGGGGATGAACAATGTGTTCATACTTAAAAGGATAAAGGGATGCAGACTCAATATGAAGTGAATAATTTCTCCAGAGTAAATTTTCTCTCAAATTTGAATTCTTCTTATCTTTTCCATAGCTCGGATTTGGCCCATTTATAGCCTTCAAGTGGAACTAAAGGGCCAAGTCAAAATGTTTCCAGTATATGGAAGGTCAAGGATCATGGATCTCATGATGTGACATGGAAACTTGACACCATTTTTTAATTTTGAGCAAAAAACCCGATGTACGTGGGATGTAGTGGTGCAACCTACGTATACGCATTTTGTATAATAGGTAGGGAACATATATGTGGAAAATTAATTTTTTTAGCTCTGGGATTTTCATAAAGTGACTTCAAGTCTGCATAGGGAAATGGAAAAAGGCCCTCTATGCAAATTTGCATAGGGTGAGGCAAATCTTGCTATAACAGGCATCACATTTTATTATTAAAATTCAAAAATATAATTTGCATATACATTGCTTTGTTGTAGCACACATTATATATATACATTAAGCATTAATTAAACTGGGGATTATATCGGGGATGTTACACCCTGAGTTCTCTACACAAATCAACTCACTTTTCCATCAACAAATCACAACAATGGGTCAAAAATATAATTGAAATAACTATTGTGTGATGAAAATTCCTCTATACTTACATCACCCCCATGCTCTTAGGGTTGTGATGTGAAAGAACCATTTTGATCATGCTCTTAGTATCGTATTTCCTCCAATATTGGATTTATTCTACAAGGACACTTCCACACATTCTCTTGGCACCAAAATTCCTCTTGGAATGGATTCCCACTTCACCCAATAAATGTTAGGATCAATAATGGGGTTTAGGACCTCCCCTCAAGAGAGGTGCACCCCTATTATCCTCTATCCACTCAACTAATGTTGGAGTACTTTTCTTGTTTCTCTAATAAATCACATATGAAAAACAAATTCCTCTTTCTCAAGGAAACAACCAGAAAGTATCCATATCACTTAGTCAAGGTAGGATTCCTATAAGATGATAATTCCCTAGAACATGATAATTGATTTCCAAGAAATTGTTTTGTCTTTCCTTAAGGTTATTTACCATACCTGAATATACATGGGATGAAACTGGGTTCAGGGGTAGAAATACTAAGTTCATAAAATGGATGTTTTGTGAATTAGACCCATCCCTCTTCGGTCGTAATCCCTAAATCAACTTGGGAATTATTTTTCAAGTGTTGTAGATGAATATTTCTCTTCACAAGATCACAACCTACTAGTTATAGGATGGATATCCTCATTAAATAGTATTCGCTGATTGAACCTATTACATAGCACATATGTTCATGGTATATTAAATAATACCCCTAATTTCACTAGTTATTGATAAATGGCTCCCAAAATCCTTTTATTGAACCCCCCTCCTAATACATTTTTTCAATAAAAAGGACCCCTATTTTTACTAGATAACCCTTTTTATACCCCTCCAATTCCTATAAAACTTCTTGTAGTCCATACCCCCCCCCCCAAATACCTACAATATATTAACTATATTTTCACTATTTCAAAACCCCCCTTTATGAATGAAAGTGATAAGATATTGGCCAACAAGGTGAAGCCCCTATGATCCTCATTGAGAAAATGTCATTTCCTTTAGGTATGTTTTATTTTTCAATTAGGTATGATTATCATTCATCCAAGTTGCTCCCAACATCTAACCTAGGTTAGTGTGGTTCCTAGGAAACATAATATGCAACAAAGGTTAGTTTCTCAATAGAACACCATAGTACCTCACTGAACTATCTAGTGATGAAAAAACATGGATCATTAATGTGTGTGTGTTTTAATTGCTAATAATAAACATCATAATCATGGATTACAATCACAATAATGAATCCAATTAACAAGCAGTACATAACATCATATTCTAGCTAAGCCACGTGAATTTTCAACGTATCTTTCTAACAAAAAGTTAATTCCCATAATATAAAATAAGCATGAAGTATTAATGAACCCATTATCCATGGTGAAGGAAAAAATAAGCAATATGCATAGAGATGGGGTGTTATAACATCCCCCACCTCAAAAAGGGATACATCCTCATAACTAAGTTATCATCAAATAAGGGTAATTTTTTTCTCATTTTTTATTCAGTTTTCCATACATCATATTCCTTGAAGTAATGTTGCCAATGAACCTGGACCCAATGATTGACTCAACTTCATAGATTTTTTTGTTTAGTGCCATTAGGTTTTTAATATATAATTCATGTCTTTTAATCACTAAAGATAGACATATTAAGCTTGGATTCCAATCACAATGATGCATCCAAATAACAATAAGTGCATAACATTGTATTCTAACTAATCCAAATGAATATTCAATATATATATATATATATATATATATATATATATATATATATAGAGAGAGAGAGAGAGAGAGAGAGAGAGGGGATAATGTCCACAGTCCAAATACAAATGATGTATTAATGAATCCAGTATCCATGATGAAGTAGAAAATAAGCAACATCCACATAGATGGGGTTTTACAACACTCCCCACCTTAGAAAGGGCTAGATCCTTCTAATTGAGTTATCATCAAATATGTATGGGAAAATATTTCTCATTTCTCTTCCTCAAAGTGATAAGTAAATTGTCATGGATATTCCACTGGAACAGTTCGTCACAACAGATATGATAAACAACTGAAATAATTATTATTAAGGCTATTTTTCCTTTAGATTTCCAAAATATTTAGTTACTAATTTTTATGCTTATGCATGAAATAGATAAAATGTGTAAAATAGATAAAAATAAAACACAATCACACAATCCACAAATAAACACAAGATATGACCCGAGAAACCCAATATGGGAGAAAACCCAGCTAGAAGGTGAGGTTGTTCTGCTCTCTTTTCTTTGGCATAGAAATTATGCAAGTACAAAGAAAGAGGCACTCTCTATGGAGTTTCCTTTGACATGTGGCCTATATGGCTGCTAAAAAATATCTGTTCATCTATTATGCTCACAGAATACCACTTCAAATGTTTTTCTAAGCTATGGAACAAGATACAATGCAAAATAATGGAACCCCTTCTCCTCATAGTGGCTTGGTATTTAACATAGCCTGGTATTCATCTAGGGGTATGTTTTTTACTTCCTCAACCCTCAATCGTGGTAGGATTTTGAGCCTTCTATAATATTCTTGAAAATCCTCACATGGATATGCCCATATGCATGAGTAATGGGCATTGACGTGGCATCCTTTCGTACCATGGTGTTCAACATGATAGGTCAACTTGCAGAAGGCATAACTTTTGCATACAAATTCTGATTGGAAAATAGTTTGCATCCTTCGAAAGTTCTCAAAGTATAGAAAACTATCAAGGGTGTGTACAATGTTTAGACACCAAAACACCAAAAAAATATGTTTGATGCCTCAAAATGGATCAAAAATGTTTTGGACCCCAATTTTCCAAACTAGGACATGCCACTAAAATGACTCTACAAGTTGATTCCTCCATTTTTTTACACTCTGAAAGAATCAAGATAGATGAAAATTAATACAATTATCCAATCTATATCATAGAGTAATGTTTCCAATGAACCTTGAATATGGTTGGAATCATGAAAATATTTCTTAAGTAAGGACATGACAAACACATTATGAATAGTAAAATGTAGTGGTAAGGCTAATTTGTAAGAAATTGCACCATTTTGCACAAAATTTTAAAATTTCTATGGTATCTACACACCAACTTCTTCCATTTACCAAATCGGAAGAAGCTCCTCTTTGGCATAACTCTAAGAAACACTTTCTCTCCACCCTTAAAGCTTCACTCTAATATTTTCCTATTTGCATAAATCTTGTTTCTATTTTTGCAAACTTCAAACTTTGTCGTACATGCTTCACTATACTTTCCATTTATTCTAAGGTGTCACTCCCTATAGTCAATTGTGCTTCCAAATTGTCCCAACTAATCGGTGAATTACATTTCCATCTATATATATCTTTGAACAGACTCGTTTTAAGAAAATGATGGTAACCATTGTTATAGGAAAATTCCACTAGAAAAATATAGTCTTTGAAACTCCTAAGTTAATTCATTACACACATCTGAAGCATATCTTCTAATATTTTACTAACCCTTTATGTCTTAGTGTGTAATTCATAGAAGAAGCTTTACTAGAATTTTGAAGTAAAATTGAGTCTCGGTCTAACATAATAACCTTTAGTATGCCATGTAATCTAATCATTTCTCAAATGAATATTTGGGTTATGTCATATGCTTGATGAGTAGTATTAAATGGAATGAAATGTGTTATGTCAGTCAAATGATCAACTACTAATTGGATAGAACAGTTGGTCTTGGACGTATTTGGTAGTCCAGAAATGAAACCCATTGTGATTTCTTCCCACCTACAGGATGACATACTTAATGGATTCAATTTACCTACCAAATGTTGGTGTTCCACCTTTATCTACTCACATTCAACGTTCTTATTCACATGTGATATAGTGTATTACCTTATTCCTAACCAGTAATCCATCTACTTCAAAATCAAGTGTGTATTTTAATATCCTAGGTGTCCTAAATATGGGGCATCATATGATTCATGGAATACTAATCTCATCAACTTGGTCTAGTTTGGTATATACATTTGGTCCCTCCACGGAAGTATTCAACTTCCACTAGATTATAGTCTTCATATTTTTTACTTCCTTTTAAATCCAAATATCCTTTCTTAGCAAGGATTGACATACTTCCTGATACAACTTGCCATCCCTGGATCACATTCTAATCATTATCCACAAATCACACTAAGCTCGAGAGATCATGCATACTTAAGGAATATTTTTCTTGATTTTTTTACTTTTATGCGCATTGATAGTTCATAGTCACATCTGCTTAAAACTCTACCTACCACCACTACCTTCCAATCAACGACAGCTAAGTTTGCAAATATCTCGATCTTTCATGGTATCAATGTAATTCAAATTCCGTACCAATTAGATAATGATAGCATGCCTTCATAACATGTACAATTGCTAATATTTATAACTCATTAGTTGAATAATCTTTCTCATGAACCTTCATATTCCTGGACTCATAGATTACCTGATACCCCTACTACTTGCATCAATGCATAATAATAAATATTTATCAAATTCAAGTAGCACCAATACTAGTGTTGACAAAATAAGTTTCTTAAGCTCCTAAAATCTTTCCTTGTGCAAATTTGTCCATAGAAACTTGGTTCATTTACCTTGTAACTTTAACAAAGGTCTTTCAATCATGGAGAAACCCTTGAAAAATATTCAATGATACCCTACTAATCCTAAGAAGCTTATAACTCTAGATGCATTCTTCAGTATTTTTCAATTGGATATGGATTTGATTTTCTTAATATCTACCTTCAACCTATCCTCTAATTGGATGATCCCAATGTATTTAATTATTTTCTTGAAGAGCTCACATTTACTTATATTAGCATATAATTGATGTTTCTGTAGCTTCTATAGAATTATGCAAAGGTGATATTGGTGTTCTTCCTCACTTTGAGAATAGATTAGTATGTCATCAATGAATACCAACATAAATTTGTCTAGATACTTTCAAAATGCATCATTCATTATCCTCATGAAGACTACATGTGCATTCATTAATCCAAAATGATAGACTAAAAAATCATAATTCTCATATCTAGTTCTCAAAGTGACCTTATTATGTTGGCTTACTCTATTCGTATATGATGGTACCCCAATCTTAAATCCAACTCTATTCTTTTCAAGAGTGAAAACTTTATTAACTAGATGTATATAAATAAAAAACTATAAAAAAAACATAAAATAAAAATTATATACATTATATATTTTTTAATATATGTGGTCTCTCCCAATTAATGTCAAAGACACTTTTTCTTACACCTAAGTGTGGAGTTTGTTCTCATTAAAGGAGCAAGGTATGTTCAATTCACATGACCCTGCTGCATGTAGTTGTTTCATGGTAATTATCTATGTGGTAATTGATGACCACACATCCAACGTGTGAGAACTATGCACTACCATGAACATGAATTCTAGTCATCCATACATAAATTATAGGGTATTTACTCTGTGAAGCTATGACATAATGTGTATGTTCATAGGATATTAAATAATACCCCTAATTTCACTAGATATTAATAAATACCTCCCAAAATCCTTTTTTTAGAACCCCCTCCCAATATATATTTCCAATAATAAAACCCTTGTTTTTACTAGATACCCCTTTTATACCCCCAATACCTATAAAACCCCCATACTTTTCACCCCCCCCCAATACCTACAATAAATTGACCTTATTTTTCATAATTTAAAAACTCCCTTTATGAATGGACGTGATAAGATATTGATCAACAAGGTGAATCCCATGTGTCATAAATCCTGCACCTAAATTCTCATACAACCTATACGTCATTTTTTGGTAGGAATCATGATAAAATTAGAATCCACTATAGAGTGTAGTGATGATATAAAAGAGATCAACACTAAATTTTTGGAGGACATGACAAAAAATTACTCCAATAAAATTGACTAGATGGGCACAACATTCTCCAAAAATGTTAATGAGATGAACACAACATTCTCCAAAAAATTAAATAATGTGGAGCACAAAATGAATGAGTTGGTCAAGAAACACAACCAACTCAAGGGTGATTTTGAAGCAATGAAAAAAAGAATATGGGACTAAGTATCCCAAACTCCCACTCTTCTTTTTTTCCACCACAACATTCATGTAATGTCAATTCATTTAGTGTGTTTACCAACAAGATAAAAATTAATGTGCCCAAGTTTGAGAGAGAGGATGATAAATATGGTACAACATGGGTAAATAAACTCAAATGATATTTTGAGTTATACTAGAGGCATGGTGATGAAGAAAAAATTAATTTTACATATATGTACCTAAAGAGATCAACATGTGATTGGTTCATATGTTGGAACTCAAAATCCTAGGCATTGGCAGGAGACTGGGATATCTTCAAAATATTTCAAGATACAAATGAGAAGGAATTCATTTCCAAACTTACTCGATTGCATAGGGTATCCACCTAGTGAACCTATGAAATAACACCTACGCTCATGGGATATTAAATAATACCCCTAATTTCACTAGATATTGAAAAAACGTATGAAAATGTTTTTGTTGAAGACCCCTCCCAATACATTTTTCCAATAAAAATCCCCCTATTTTTACTAGATCTCTCCTACTTTTACCAGATTCCCCTTTTTATACCCCCTTATACCTATAAAACCCCCTATACCCCACATCCCCCCAATACCTACAATATATTGACCCTATTTTTCACAATTTTAAAACCCCCTTTATGAATGAATGTGATAAGATATTGGTCAACAAGGTGAAGCCCCCATGCTCGACTACAACAATTTGGTATGGTGTAGGAGTATTTCTATGATCTACATGCACTAGTGACCTGTATGATAGACCTATCAAATTACTACCTACTGCAAATCACCATATCAAGGTTGAAAGATAATATAACTAATGAACTCAACCTGCTAGATATCAAAGATACATATCAAGCTCAACAAAATCCAAACTTGTTGAAGAGAAAATCATGTCCTATCAACAACCATCTTGGTCCTAATTCAAAATATCAAGCTCAAAATATATCCATCATAACAAAAGGATTATGTTAGGGACCTGACCCCTCATGTAGGTAGAATAATATATTTCGATGTAATAAAGGTCAATATTATAAGGCCTAGAAATAAGGAAGAATAAGTCGAATGTAATAAGACCTAATAGAAGCTTTTGCTTCTAGAAGGATATTCCTCTAGATGGTTCTTTTGATAGACATATTTAGTATAAATAGGATTTGAGGGTATGAGAACTTCTATCTTGGATATTATTTTAATAGATCTCTGCTCTGTTGGAGGTTTCCCCCTCGAAGAGGAAAGTGAACATTGCTCTCAGTAATCAAAGTGCTCTTTCTGGTGTTATTCTGGTATCATTTTGGTATTATTGTGGTGTTTTTCTGGCTATATTGTTGTTCATCTACCATTTCTAGCATTTCATTTCTGTTCTGCATACTTTTTATATCTACAATATTACAAGTGGTATCAGAGCACTTTCCTCGACAGAAAATTGTGGGTTAATTTTTTTTTCAGGATAGAGACATATTTTGGCATCTTTAAGCTACAAAGATATGTCATTACGTGCATAAACCCACGGTTGGGGATTCATACATGCAGGAAATACAAGTTGTACTTAAGCGCACATCTGTTGGCCACCCTTGTAACCCCTGTTGGTACCCCTTCGAGTGGTAGCGCATCAGACAACACATGTATACGGATCGGCCTAGATTTCCTGAAGCCCTCTTTAGATAAACTAATTGGTTGCCTGACTTCTATAGTGCCACCGAGAACAACACTTGGGAAGATACTCTCTAGCACCTGGGTAGTCAGTTAGTACGGCTAAGGTCATGGTATAGCCTCCTTAGTTGGTGCCCTGAGATATTGGGCCGAGTACTATTGTTGGACCCCACAAGTATATCAGAGAGTTATAGCACAGGTCAAACCCTTGTCTGTAGAACCCTTGAATACCTAACCTTTGGGGATGGAAACAAAAAACAAAACATACAAGATCTATTGTCGTGCAACTGTGTTCGAGTTGCCAAATCACTAAACATTTCTTTCTTATTAAGCATTTGGGCATTTCATCACTGCAGTATTCCATTATTTGAGACCTATTCCATTGGATTTATCTCTTCACCCTTATCACATTGATACCTATCATTTTTCAACAAATTTGTTGACCCCACCCACCCCTTTTCGTTTCCCTCGTAATCATGGCCCATACCCGTAGCCAAGACTTGGAAGCTCACTTCAATACCTTGCAATCTAATTTCACAGAGACCCAAAAAGAATTGAGACAACTCAGTGCCAATATTGCCACCATCAATAAAAACATGCATTCCTCCATCTCCACCTCAATCAAAGAACTCAAAGAAGACCTCAAACAATACATTACTACCCATCTTGAATCTGTCGCTTCGATGATCTGCACCAAGATGCATATCCCTGTAGATCCCCCTTTATCTAACCTGCCTTTGCATACCAAAGTTGAAACTTCCTCTCATTCCCATAATTTTCAGCCCCATCACTTTCATCATGACCTACACCTTCCGCATGTGGATGTGACCAAATTTGATGGCTCGGATCCCACTGGTTGGGTAACTCGAATGGAACATTATTTCTCTTTGTACAACATTATAGATGAGTTGGAAAAACTCCGGTATGGTGTTCTCCATATAGATCAAGAACGTTGGCAATGGTGGCAATGGAGAAAAATTGCCCATCAAGGGTACGTTGCTTGGACACACTTTGTGGCAGAGATTTATGAACACTTTGACACTGACACCAACCATTTAGGACGTTTGACAAAGTTTAAACAATCTGGCATAGTGGAAGACTTTATAGCTTCTTTTGAGCGACTAAATTTTCGTACAGAGGGCATGTATGATGCTTCTTTTCGAGAATGTTTTATCAGTGGCCTTAAGGATGAGATTTTTGCCCATGTCCTCATGGCTCAGCCTCAGAGTTGGGTGGAGGATACTAAAATATCTAAGGAATCACAACAGGTTGTCTCTTCTCAAAATAGGAAACCCTCCTTTATTACTCGCACTAAACCAGTAAATCCCACTCCTCCTACTCCACTAAAGATCCAAAAATTGACTAGGGCCAAAATGGTTGAAAGCCAACTCAAAGGCCTTTGTTATAATTGTGATGAAAAATATTTTCTAGAACAAAAGTGTAAGGAACAAAATCTTTTTATGGCCATCTCGGAGGATGTTTCGGAAGAGGATGTTGAATCTCCCCTTGTGTCTGTGTCACCTAAACCCACTGACATAACCCCTCCCTCAAACCCTCCCGAAGTCAAACTGGTCATTTCCCTAAATTCTCTCACTGGCTTCTCTGCTCCCTAAACCCTCAAGCTAATTGGCTACATCAAGCATAGGAAGGTCATCATTCTTGTTGAGAACTAATTCCTATATCTGTGCAATCAATAATTTCTAAATCATGATTGCTAATGGAGGGTCCATGAAATGTGGAGAGCGTTGTGAAAATGTGTGTCTCTGAATTGGTGACTACCACCTGAAATCTCATATGTTTGCTATCGACATAGGTGGTTGTGACATTGTGTTGGGTGTAGACTGGCTAAGGACTTTGGGTCCCATTCTCATTGATTTTAAGGAATTAACCATGCAATTCAACCAGAAGGGCCAACAATATAAATTCCAAGGCATCACCGTCAGTTCCCCTGAGATCATTAGTTCCCATCGCCTGGAAAAGTTTCTCAAAAAGGGTTATTATGGCGTTATTTCCCAACTCCATGCCATACAAGCAACTGAGACACCCTCTGAGTTGTAGGACCTCCAATCCATCCTCTCTAAAAATCAAGTGGTTTTTTCCACTCCCCAGGGACTCCCTCCTTCCTATGGTGTTCATTATCATTCCATTCCCCTTGTCCCAAGAAGCCTTCCTCCCAATATCCGTCCCTATCATCACCCCTTTTCCCAAAAAAATGAAATTGATAAAATGGTTCAAGAACTGCTTAATGTAGGTGTTATCCACCCTAGTATGAGCCCCTACTCTTATCATGTGATCATGGTCCTTAAGAAAGAAGGTTTTTTGCACATGTGTCCTGACTTTTTCACCCTCAACAAACTCACCATTAAAGACAAATTTCCCATTCCTATCATTGATGACCACTTGGATAAATTGAGTGGCGCCCAGTTCTTTACTAAACTTGATCTTCATTCTGGCTACCACCAGATCCGATTCAAAGAGGCAGACAATCCTAAGACTTTCTTTAGAACTCATGAAAGCCACTATGAGTTTTTAGTCATTCCCTTTGGCTTGTGTAATGCTCCCTCCACTTTCCAAAGCCTCATGAATCATGTCTTACGTCCTTTTCTTCGTCATTTTGTCTTAGTTTTCTTTGATGATATCCTCATCTATAGAAAAATCTAGACATACCATCTTGCTCATGTGGATCGAGTTCTACATATACTCTCTCAACACCAACTTTTCCTGAAACAATCTAAATGTGATTTTGCTTCCTTTGAAGTCGAGTACTTGGGTCATCTTGTTGGCAAGGTCGACGTCAGGGTGGATCCTAAAAATATTGAAGCTATGCAAGACTGGCCTCACCCAAATACTCTCAAAAGATTGCGTGGATTTATGGGCTTAACAAGTTATTATTGCAAGTTTGTTAAGAATTATGGAAAGATTGTGGCACCTCTCACTGAACTCCTTAAAAAAAATTCTTTCACTTGGACTCCAACAGCTGCTCAGGATTTTCAAACTTTGAATATGGCCATGTGCACCACTCTATTCCTGGCCCTTCCTGATTTCAAAAAGACCTTTGTCCTGGAATGTGATGCTTCAGGGAAAGGAATTGGCATTGTCCTTATGCAAGAGGGTTGGCCTTTGTCCTTTACAAGAAAATAATTGTTTGAACGAAATTTGGGCAAATCAATCTATGAAAAGGAAATGTTGGCTATTTTGCATGTTGTTGATCTTTGGTGCCCTTATCTATTGGGGAAACACTTTCAAATTAAGACAGATCATCAAAGCCTCAAGTATTTTCTAGAATAACGAATTTCTTCCCCAGAGCAACAAAAATGGGTGACTAAGCTCTTTGGATATGATTATGAGATCATTTACAATAAAGGAAAAGACAATGTGGTTGCGAATGCACTTTCCCAAAAATGTGAATATGAAGGGTCCTTTTTTTCTCTCTCCTTCATTGTACCATATTGGCTCCAAGTCGTTCGTCGAGAATGGCTACACGATCCCAAAAGTTCACATCTGATACAACAATTGTAGTCCAATTCTCCAATTTCCCCAGGGTACTCTTGGCTCCATGATGAGATTCGATACAAAGGTTGTTTGTATAAGTAAACAGTCAAAACGTAAATACACGGTACTTTTTGAGCTTCATGCTACACCCACAGTTGGGCACTCTGGGTTTACCAAAACTTATGACAGGGTCAAACGTTCTTTTTTGGGGGATGGTATGAAATAGAACGTTCATAATTTTGTGGTTGAATGTGATGTGTGTCAATGCAACAAGGAAGAAATAGTCAAATCTAATGGCACACTACAACTACTTCTGATTCCACCTACTATTTAGCGGGATATCTCTATGGATTTTATTGTAGGATTACCTAAATTGGGAAATAAATGAGTCATCATGGTGGTAGTTGATCATCTTTCCAAGTATGCTCATTTTTGTGCTCTTCAACACCCATTTACAACATCCACTATGGCTCAACTTTTCATGGATCAGTTCTTCAAGCTTCATGGCATTCTGCATTCTATTGTTTCTGATCGCGACCCAAATTTCACCAACAATTTTTGGAAAGAATTGTTCAAGCTACAAGGAAACCAATTGCATATCAGCACAACTTATCATCCCCAGACTAATGGTCAAACTAAAGTTGTCAACAAGTGTTTGGAAACATATTTGAGGTGTTTTTCCTCGAAAAAGAAAAATTATTAGGCTCAATGTTTACCACTAGATGAATGGTGGTACAACACTTCATACCATACAACTACCTGCATGACTCATTTTGAAGTGGTATATGGACAAAATCCACCTTCAGTTCTCTCATATTTTCCAGGTGTCTCAAAGTTCTAAGTGGTTGAACAAACGCTTACAGTTTGAGAGGCTATTCTTTGTACCCTCAAAGAGAATTTGGTCATGGACCAGAATCACATGAAGCAAGAAGCAGATCAAGGCCGCTCTGAATGTCAATTTGCAGAAAGGGATTAGGTGTTTCTTCAACTGTAACCTTACAAGCAAAATTCTGTCAAGGTTGACCATTGTCAGAAACTGGAGCCCAAATTTTATGGTCCTTATACCGTTCTCAAGCGTGTTGGACAAGTGGCCTATCAATTAGTGTTTCCTAGTCATTCTAAGATACATCATGTTTTTCATGTTTCCTTCTTAAATAAGGTGATTGGAACTAAGTGCCAAACACAAACCAACCTTCTCGAGTTGGATGAAGAAGGATCCATTTGGCTACATCCACAAGTATTTTTGGACCATCATGAGTGTTGCCTACATCAGTAAACCATCAAGGAAGTGTTAGTCCAGTGGAAAGATACAACCCTAGCAAATGCCACTTGGGAACCAACTACCATTCTACAACAATTTCCACATCTCAATCCTTGAGGAAAATGCTTCTTTTAAGGGGGAGGACATGTTAGGGACTTAGCCCCTCATGTAGGTAGAATAATATATTATGATGTAATAAAGGTCAATATTATAAGGCCTATAAATAAGGAAGATTAATTTGAATGTAAGAAGACCTAATAGAAGCTTCCGCTTCTAGAAGGATCTTCCTCTATATGGTTCTTTTGATAGACATATTTAGTATAAATAGGATTCGAGGGTATGAGAAATTTTGTCTTGGATATTATTGTAATAGAGCTCTACTCTGCTTAAGGTTGCCCCCTCGAAGAGGCAAGTGAAAATTTCTCTCAGTAATCGAAGTTCTCTTTATGGTGTTATTCTGGTATCATTTTGGTATTATTGTGGTGTTGTTTTGGTTATATTGTTGTTTATCTTCCATTTATATCATTTCATTTCTTTTCTGCATACTTTTAATATATGGAATATTGCATATTCTTCCATTACATGAAAGGAAGGACAAGAATTAATGTTTTAAGTGTAACACACCCAATTGGAGTCCATGCTATAACTACAAGGAAAACAATTTTACCTATGTGAAATAAATAGTAGTGAAAGTGATAAACAAGAGGAAGTTGGGGATACATCTGTAAGTTTTAAACATTTTACAATAATTCAATGCACACATAGATTCTTAAAAATGGAAAAGAACACAATTACAACCACACACATACATAGATATTTACCCTGGAAACCCATACCAAGAAAACCAACAACATGTTTAGAGCCACACCTCTAATTTTTGTTCATCATCCAACTTCATTATTTATAATAAAACAAATAGGATATTGTAGCTTCAAAAAACCCTAATCCATTGACCCTAATTGTATTACGATGTTAATTCCTTAACCGGAATTAGAAAACCATGGGTTGAAATACCATGCGCCACTAAACCACCAAAGGAAAAAAACCACCCCAAAACTGTTGAATAAATGCCCCCAAAAAAATTTGGGAGCTTTGTCCCCAAAACCCCTAATAGGGGGCCAATCATGCAAAGAATATAACACATACCCAACATTATCGCACTTGTTGTTTTCTTTGCATACATGGGTCACAGGCTTTCATGATCAACAATCCAGGGAAGAAATGTCCATTTATTCTCTACACCATGAGAACTTCTCTGTGTTCACAGATTTTGTTAATGAATCTGCAACATTCTCCAAAGTGTCCACCTTTTCTAGTAGCACCTTCTTCTCTTCAACCATATCTCTAAAAAAATGATACTAAACATTGATACACTTTGTCTTAGAATTATAAGATGGGTTCCTCACCAATAATATTTCACTATGATTGTCACAATCTATTCTTATAGCTTGTTGTACCAACCCAATACTTGAACACAATCTTTGTAACCATAATTCTTCCTTGCTTACATGATTGGATTCCATGTATTCAGATTCTATAGTTTAAAGTGCCACTACAGACTGTATTTTTCTCATTGAAACAATTTCTCCTCCAAATAGGTTAAACACATACCCACTTGTATATATTTTGTGATCCAAATCTCTAGTCGAGTTTGCATCAACAAATTCATGTATGCCCAACATTTTGTCCAATCCTAGTCTTCCTTGGTAGAACAATACATAAGTAGAAATTCCACACAAATACCCAAAAACCCTCTATATTGTTTCCCATTGCACCTTTCCAGGTTTTGACATATACCTTCTCAAAAGTCCCACTACATGCACAATGCCCGGTCTAGTACAGACCATTTCATATTTCAAATTTTCAACCACACTAGCATAGAGAACACATGTCATCTTCCTCTTCGAGTGTCTTCGAACACTGATATGTGGATAAATTTACACTTATAGGAATAGGGACCTTGACAGGTTTACATTCCTGCATATTAAATCTCTGCAATATTGACACAACATATTTTCTTGGGTTCAACTAGAGTTTCCAGTTTTCCAGATTTCATTTAATTTCCATGCCCAAAATAAAATTTGTAGCACCAAGATCTTTCATGTCAAATTTAGAGGAAAACTAAGTTTTCACATCCTAAATAATTTCCTTTTTGTTTCCTATCAGTAACATATCATCCACATACAAGACAAAATAAATAAGACGATGACCTACTATATTGAAATATACATAGTGATCAGATTTTCACCTTGTGATTCCAAATCCTAATTATATATAAATATCAAACTTTGGATACCACATCCTTGGTGGTTGCTTTAACCCATAAAGGGACTTTTTCAACCTGCATACCATCTCTTTCTTTCCCTTCACTGCAAATCCTTCTGGCTACTTCATGTAGATTTCTTCTTCCAGATCCCCATGTAGGAATGTTGTCTTCACATCCATTTGTTCTACTTCAAAATCAAAAGTAGCATCAAGAGATAAAAGAAATATAATAGAAGTTAACTTGGAAACAAGAGAAAAAATTTCACCAAAGTCAATTCCCTCTACCTAGTAGTAACCTTTTGCTACTAATCAAGATTTTTATTTCTCCACTTTGCCTTCTACATTCAACTTCTTCTTAAACACCTATTTGCTACAAATGGGCTTTCTTCTAGTCGAAAACTCTACTAGATACCAAGCCTCATTCTTGTCCAAGGATTCCATTTCTTCAACCATAGTATTTTCCCCAAGTTTTCCATCTTCTAAATCCACTTCCTCCCTAACAATTCTAGGATCATCATCAATAATAAACAAATCAAAATTTGAACAGAAATCATGTGGAATATACCTTTTCGATCACCTTCTTTCCTAAACCGATATCCCCAATACTAAAGTATGAGGCTCTTCTTCTTATTATTCACGTTCTTATGTAGAGTATGATTCATTATCCTTCAATTCAAATTCTATTATATGGTTCTTCCTCCCTTGGTAGGAATTCATGTCGACAACATCTTTGATTTCTCTAAATACCACATCTCAGTTATACACTACCTTCTTAGTTTTTGGGTTCCAAATATTATAACCTTTCAGACCATATTTATAGCCAATAAAGTTAAATTTTCCATCATTTTTATCCATCTTACTTCTATTTTCCTTTGGAACGTGTACATAACCATCACAACCAAAAAACCTAAGATGTTTCAGAGAGGGTTTCTTATCAATCCATACCTCATGTGGAGTCATGTCATCCAACATTGATGAGGGTGATCAATTTACTAGGTAACATGTAGTGTCTCCTGCCTCTGCCAAGAATTCTTGTCCCAACTCGACACCACTAAGCATGCTCCTTGCTCTTTCCATCAGTGTCCTTTCCATCCTTTATGCAACTACATTTTGTTGAGGTGTGTATGGAGTAGTCTTCTGTCTTTCTATACCACATTTCTTGCAAAATTCCTTGAATTCATTCCTGCAGAATTCTCCACTATTATATGTCCTTAGCACCTTAATTTTCTTCTTTATCTATTTTTCTACAAGATCCTTGAACTCTTTAAATTTGTTAAAGACTTCATATTTCTTCTTGAGAAAATAAATCCATGTATTCCTTGGGAATTCATCTATAAATAAGACATAGTACATAGATTTACCTAGTGATTGAATTGTCACTAATCCAAACACATCACTATGCACCAACTATAAAATTATCCCTTCCCTCGTAGAACCAGAGGAGAATCTTACCCGATTATGTTTCCCATACAAGAAATGTTCACATAAATCAAGATCCAAAGAGAAATTTGATATACCTTCAACCATACCTTTACCATGTAGTAATCAAATCCTCTTCTCTCCAATATGCCCCAATATTTGATGCCACAACATATCCTTTTCTCCAGAGACTATAGGATGGTTTCCTTCTTCAACTCCAATCTCAGGAACAATGGAAATATTGCACCCATCACTAATAGTGCTTCCTATCATCTTATACAGAATTCCAATCCAAACTCCCCCCAGCAACACCAATGCTCCTCAAACCATTATAGACATTTCCTACTCACACATTATTTTTACCCATGCATCACTCATTTTTCTTACAGAAAAAAATAAAAATAAAATAATAATAATAAATTAATAATAATAATAATAATTTCCAATCTTGGGATGTGCAAAACACCAGGGAGTTTTCTAATCCTTCCATCCATGAGCTTCAACATGACTTTTCATCTTCCTATTTTGGATGTCCTAGGAAAACATCACCTCCATCATACCTTTCATACTTGCAAAACCGCCACCTATGAGGATTCATATGACAAGATGCACCTGAGTCGACTAGCCATGCCTCATTATCTACATGTGTGCTTGAAGAAGATAAGTACAAATACCCTCCTTCATCTGTGGGGTTTTTTTCTTATGTAGAAGGAGCATCATCAAATCCCTTCCCTCTCTCAACACTTTTGGATCTACATTGTTTCTTGTAATCCCTTCTTTTCCACATCGCCAACATACCTTTATGAATTTTCATGAAGATTTAGATCTCCCACTTGAGGACTTATTTTTATTTCTTTAATGGGAACGTCCTCTTATAAATAAGGAATTTGTGTTATGGATTTCCATGTATTTTTGCATCATATCCTCCCATAGAAAGGATGATACCACATCATCGAAACTTAAAGTAGTTTCATTATTGCCTATGGATAAAACCAGACCATCCCACGAGTCTAGTAAAGAGAACAATAAACTAATACACTTATATACATAAGAGATCTTGATATCAACAAACAATAACTAACTTACCACAATATTGAAGGAATTTGGATGCCCTTTCACTAAGTCTCCATCTTTCATCATGATTTTGTGCAACTTCTTCTGGAGGAATAATTTGTTTATCGGGGACTTATATTGATACAAATACCCTAACTTATTCCATAATGCCTTGGCTATAAATTCCCCTAACACATTCAATAATATTGAATTTGAAAAACACAACCGAACTTTGCTCTTTTCCTTATGATCCAACTTTGTCTGGTATTTTGTGAACATTCATGTAGGTGTGGTATGTGGATCCACAACGACCCATTGATATTTGTCTACAAATAAATCTTCCATCTTGATCTTCCACAACTCAAAAATTTTCCCACTAAATTTTTCAATCTCTATTTTTGAACTTCTCACCATATATTTTCACCACAGATCTCCCATTTTAACAAGGTATCACAAACTCGATCCAAACGCCTAAGCCACAATGGTGTCCCCCTGAACCCAATAACTATGCTAATATCAAATGTAATTTTTAAACCTTTTACAATAATGAAATGCGCACACAGATTCTTAAAAATGGAAAAGAACATGATTGTAATCACACATATAAATGGAGATTTACCCTAGAAACCCAAACTGGGAAAACCAACAACCTTTATAGGGTCGCACCTCTAATTCTTATTCATCGTCCAACTTCATTGTTTATAATACAATTGATCTGGATTATTTTCGGCACAAAATGAGAGTGGAGATATAATAAAGAAATGTACATAGATATCTCATATATACAATAATATAACATAAATGTACCAGAGATACAACCATAAACACAGATATACAATAATACACACTTTTCTATTAATGAGAGAAAATGTACAAAGACTGTAAAAATATAGAGTGAAAGATTTATTAGAATGGTGGCAGCTTATCTATGAGAAGAGATGTGTCTGCTACTCGCATTTGCAAGAAGATGATTTTACAATGAGGCTCCAAAGGTTTTTTTATGATAAAGAAAATTCAAAACCCTAACCCTGAAAGATGAAAAGCCAACAGTTTTGTGGACCCCGTTTTGGGTAGTTTGGTGTATCAACTTCCCAGGGGCATAACTTTGGCATACGATCTTCGTTTGGGGTGCACGATAGCTCGTTGGAAAGGTATCGCCAAGGAAATTCATTTTGGTGGCCTAATAAGATCCTTTGGCTATCATTGAGAATCTCAATCCCGAAAAACCTTCATTAAGTCCCTCAAAATGGCCTCGAAAGTTTAGGAACCGAAAAACTGCTAAAAATAGTAAGTTGCCAGAAAATTGCTTTGAGCCAGTTGGAATAGGTGGGTGGCCACC
Organism: Picea engelmannii; assembly: GCA_009831015.1. Lineage (NCBI taxonomy): Eukaryota > Viridiplantae > Streptophyta > Pinopsida > Pinales > Pinaceae > Picea > Picea engelmannii. The sequence goes on along the minus strand of ML785309.1, from coordinate 369,046 downwards.
GATATCCACCTAGATCAATCCTCCCTCCTTAGGAAGCAATGGTCTCCATTGCATTGAGTTCCTGGCGGAGAGGGGAAAAGATTGTTGAATCTGAAGCTTGGTGAGTTTCTTACCTTATTGTAGATGTTGTACTGCTTGGTTTTTGGAACGCTATCACAATCCTGTTGCTGGCGAGGTTGAATTTATTCAACCATTCAACCTACATGATATGATTGTGTGCAGAAGGAATCTTTGCGCTTTGTTGCAATCTTGTTGACCTGCTTCTATTTGATAGAAGGTGCTTGGGCCAAGGTTTTAGTGGTTGCAGTATCCTTCCATTCGCCTTTTGAATAGATTATGAAGAAGCTGAATTTTGTAGTATGAGATACTACCTTGCGAAATTGTTTAGGTGGGATAGTATTTGGAACTACCTCTAGTATCCTGTAGAGATGACCCCCTAGAGTAACAATGACACTACATGGTCGAGACACATAGATAGCATGGTGTTTCCACATATATGGCTGGCCCAAGAGAACATCACAGACATACAGTGGGGAAACATCACATAATACCTCATCCATGAAGGGTTGGATGTCGTATGACAATCAACACTATTTCCTGACACGAACATATCGTCCCTGGAGAAGCCAACCAATGTTGTATGGTTGCGGGTGTGGTGTTGTCGACAATCCCAAATTTTTGACAACCTCTGCTGAGATGAGGTTCTTCTGGCTTCCACTATCAACAATAAAATGCATCAGGGACCCTTCACTCACATCTATGAATGAAAAAGGTGATCCCCCTCTTTAGGATCTGTTGGTTATTCTAGTTGAATTGTTGCGGTCGCAACAATAGCAGTGGGGTCTGCATCAATGATATGTCTTCTATCAGTATTTTCTGAATCAGATTCTGAATCAGGGTTCGACTCCTTGTCTTTGATCTTGGCCACCAATGAATGTTTTGAGCGACATTCATTTTTGTTGTGCCAGGGTCTTTTGTGGAAATCACACCATTTTCCAGTGTCCTTCTTCGTCTTTCCGTGACCCTTCTTTTCATGTGGCTTGGACTGGTTTTCGGGATACTGTTTGTTAGGGTTGTCTTTATCATACTTTTGTTGTTGTGGATTTGCAGACCCAAACCAAGGATGATTTTAAGGATGGAAATTTATTTTAAAATGTAGAAACCTTGACAAATTTTACTAATCCTTCATATGCCAACTATAAATGTTTGGCGATATTTTTGTAAAAATATTCAAATTTCTAAGGATTTTATATAGTTTGTATAAAATTTTGGCGATTTTTAAGGTAAAATAATTTTATGCTATAGAATTTGGGCTAATCATTTTTAGAATAACGAATCTTTTTTTGGGAAAAACCCTTGAAATTAGCCCATGAGTGAAATTTAGCCCCTAAAATCATCCCTAAGGTCCCAAACTCCCATTTTTTTATGCTTAAATTTCTACTCGATTTTAATAGCATATCGATAAGCATAACTGAGTGATGAGATGTCTAGAAAATCCATTTCAATTTGGATGTATCTGTGTAGAGCCCCACGGTATTTTAGAAGCAAATGTCATTTGGAGTCTTTGATACCCAACTTGTTGTGCAAGTTATGGAAGGTATTGGTGAACTCTGGAACTGCTTGGCCCCTCTCTTGTCGCAGTGTGGTCCATCTCATGTACTGGTCCTCATAGTTTCCAACAGGGTAATATTGTTCATTTACCACATCCACAAAAAAATCGCAAGTGGGCTCGGCCCCATATATTCTAGACTCCTTTGTGGAACTTTTCTCCCAATAAGTTTCCCATTGATGTTTGACATGGGGGAGAACCTTAAGGAGTGCCAAGGTGATATTTTCCTTGTCAGAGAAATTATGAACAAAGAAATAACCTTCTAGCATATTTAACCATTTTTCTAGGGCATCCGCATCTATATGCCCTTCAAATATGGGAATATCATAATTAAATTGTACCTTTAAAGGTGAGGTGCCTCCAAAGTGTTCACTTTAAAAGATGCACATGTTGTTATCGACAGACGTTGAAGGATGTGGGAACAATTCTCCATCATTTTGTCCCTCTGTCGCGTGAGAGCTTGCTCAAGCAACAAATTAATATAATCACTTGCTCTCTCATTTTTATTTTCTTTTTCCATGGAGGGTTTCTTGGGCGTGCGATAGATATTGTCCTCAAGAGAGACAAGCTCGAGACCCAAATTTCTATACTCGAACCTTGTCGAGGACATGCAATGAAAAACAATCAAGTGTAGCCTGCCCTGATACTACTGATCTAGATTATTTTCAGCATGAAATGAGAGTGGAGATATAATAAAGAAATGTACAAAGATATCTCAGATATCCAATAATATAACAGAAATGTATCAAAGATGCAGCCATAAACACAGAGATACAGTATTACACAATTTTCTATTAATGAGCGAAAATGTACAAAGACTATAAAAATACAGAGTGAAAGACTCACTAAAATGGTGGCAGCTTATGTCTGAGAAGAGATGTGTCTGCTACTCGCATTTTCAATAAGAATGTTTTACAATGAGACTTCAAAGGCATTTTTATCATAAATAAAATTCAAAACCCTAACCATGGAAAATGAAAAGCTAACAGTTTTGTGGACCCCGTTTTGGGTAGTTTGGTGTATCAACTTCTCAGGGGCGTAACTTTGGCATATGATCTCTGTTTGGGGTGGATGATATCTCGTTGGAAAGGTATTGTCGAGGAGATTCATTTTTGGGGCCCAATAAGAGCCTTTGACTATCATTGAGGATGTTGATCCCTAAAAAACTTCATTTCGGCCCTCAAAACGACCTCGAAAGTTTAGGAACCAAAAAACTACTAAAAATAGTAAGTTGCCAGAAAATTGCTTTGAGTTAGTTGGAATAGGGGGATGACCACCAATATCCACCTGGATCAACAATATATAGGATCCCAGAGGATCCAAAAACCCCTAATCCATTAATCTTGATTAGGTTATAACCTTAATTCCTTAACCAGAATTAGAAAACCATGGGTTGAAATATCATTCACCACTAAACCACCAAAGGAGAAAAATTTCCCCCACGAAAGAAGAAAAAATGCCCAAACATTTGACATATAAATCCTTAATAGGCAAGGGGGAGAATCATGAAAATACTATAACACATACCCAACAACATCCACATCTAACATAGAAAATGACAATGAGAAATCTAAAAATCCCAAAGAATATAGCAATCAAAATACCATCCCAACACTCTTTGTTACCACAATGATGACTATTTATCAACCCCAAACTCTTAAATATTTTGGCTACATTAAGAAAACAAAAACAACAATGCTTATAAATAGTGGCAGTTCACATAATTTTATAAATACAAGAGTATAAAATTAATTAAATATGTTCATCTACCTTACTCCTGACTTTCAAGTCACAATACTAGGGGAAAAAAACTACTTCTTGTGATGGGAAATTCCATAAGGTAGAATCAAATATCAAGGACTATAAATTAAGGCCTCCAATGTATGGCATGGTAATAGATGGAGAAGAAATTGTCTTAAGAGCCCAATGGTTGGCCATTGTTGTTATAGTAGAGTTAAAGCTACATAAAAAATTCCTAATATTTTATGAAAATGGAAACTACAAATTTCATGGAATCAACATCCCACCCACCCAAATAGTCTCATCCAACAAAATGAAGAAAATAATTTAGAAAGGATTGTAAGCCTATGTTACACATTGTCATTCAATGGAGGGAGAACCCAATGAAATGAACAATTTGAAAGGACTAGATAATATACTTGCGAAATATAATACCATTTTTTACGACTTACCTTGAGGCCTTCCTCTAGAACAATGGAGAGATCATATCATATAGCTAATCCTTAGATAAGATCTAAAAGGAAGTATTATATGCATTCACATAGACACAAAACAAAAATTGAGTGCTTGGTTCAATAATATTAGATTGTGGTGTAAAAACCCAAAGTAAGATTTAATATTCAATGTTGGTCATACTCGTAAGGAAAAAGAATGGTTCCTATAGACTCTATATTGACCATCACACATTAAATTAGATTTCCATTAAATAGAAATTACCTATTATGTTCATGGATGAACTTCATGGTGGTGCTAATTACTTCTCCAAATTGATATAAAATCGGTCTATTATCAAATAAGAATACAAGAAGAGGACATTCCAAAAACTACTTTCTATACCCATGAAGGCTTCTATGAATTTTTTGTCATTCCTTTTGGACTATGCAACACCCTAGCTACCTTATAGACAATGATGAATGACTTATTCAAACCATACTTGTGGAATTTTTTAATTGTGTTCTTTGATTATATAATAGTGTACAACAAAAATTGGAGCTTGCACCTCAAGCACATAGAGACAATGATGAAACTATTAGAAGAAAATAAGTTGTATGCAAAAAAATCAAAATACAATTTTGGAAGAAAATAAACAGAATTTATGGGCCATATTGTATTATCAGAAGGAGTCAAAGTAAACCCAAAGAGGATTGCAATGATTACTAATTGTCCTACTCTAAAACTATCACATCATTATAAGGATTCCTAGGTCTTACACTTTATTATAGAAGACACAAAAAAAAATCTATGTAGAGATTGTTGCTTCACTAACAACATTGCTGAAGAAAGACGCCTTTAGATGGAATGATGCAGTAGAACCTTGCTTTAAGAGGATGAATACTTTAATGAATTCCACTCTTTTTTTGGCTACCCAATACCTCCCATAGCCATTTGTTTTCAACTATGATTCTTAAAGGGTAGGAATAGGAGTTGTACTTATGTAGCAAAAACACCCCATTTATTTTGAAAGTTGAAGATTAAACCCAAGAGAACAAGAAAAATATACATATCAAGAGGAAATGTTGGAAATCATTCATGCCTTGGTAAAGTGGAAATAATACCTACTGGGAGACAAAGTTTTGTTCAAAATGAACCACAATAGCTTGAAATACTTCCTAAACTGGAAGAGATTATCATTAAAAAAACAAAAGTGGGTCAAAAAATCCATTTTTTTTACTTTGAGATTCTCTATAAGGGAAAGGAAAACCAAGTTGTCGATATATTATCAAGGAAAGAAGAATGAGGTGGTACATTATGCTCAATTTTAGTATTCATCCTTGAATGAATCTCAAATGTTCAAGATGAGTACATGAAAAGTACAAAAATCGAGAAGATAATCAAAGAAGTTGAAATAAATAATACATCAAGCTCAAGATTTACATGGGAAAATGTTATACTCTGGTACAAGGGAAGAATTTATTTACCCAACCTATTGAAACATAGGTTGATCCTTCTCACGTGGACATTTTAATCAAGATTTGATAATTGCTAATTTATGTTGATGGCCCATGTTTTCCCTCTTTTAGTTCATATGGAATCCATCTTCATTTGAAAATAGATGATACAATTGCTACAAACACACCTTTCCAACTGCAATGGAAGTGTTCTATAGATTGAAACTTTTCTTCCATATGCTGCCTTGCACTAATGTCACCTACTCCTAAGAGAAATGGTGGTGACTAGAATTAATTAGTATCCCCTATCAAAATCATTAGGTTCCATCCATCACAATTTTCAAATTGCATGTTCAAACTCTCTTAGGGGTGTATATCAAGCAATAGAGTGCACTATTAAGGCACTCCTTGCGACGAGTAAGGAACTCCTTGTGACATGCTCGTTCAAACTTGGCCTAACCCATATGCCATACTTGGGGGCGTGACCTCTGTTCCATGCTTGTGGGTGTGTGATGCACCTGTATTTTTTAGTGATAGTTGTCGACTTTGTATCACGCAAGTACAATCCAGCCTCCAAAAAACTCAAACTTAGACAAATAGATTATCTACATTCTAAAAACTAGGGTACGTTATGAGACATTATGAGTTCCAATCTAAATAAGTAGATCAGATATATTCAAACGAATAGGGTACCCAATCATAAACCATTACAAATTATATCACATTTTCTTTAAATTACAAGTTCAAACCCAAACTAGGGTACTTTAATCATAGAATATTTAAAACTATGTACACATATTTTATATTTTATATGTCTTTGGTGTTGGATACTAGTATGCCTTCGGATGATGTTTTGTCATCCCTCATCCCCTCAAGGTTTATGAAAGTGGTGCTTTGAAAGGTAAGGAAAAGGCCTTGGGGCAATTGTCTCTATCCTCACCAGTCTTTATTAGAAAAGGTGCTACAATTGGGGGCCTACATAAGGATTTCTCCCTGATTAAAACAAACAGTTCTCATAAAAAGGTGATGGATGGTGGATCCATTAAGTCTTTAGGTTTAAACTCTTAAAATCGGCCACTTAGAGATATTGGCCTCTCTAGGCCCACAAGGATGATTTTAGGGGCTAAATTTCACTCATGGGCTAATTTTCCATTGTTTTTCTCAAAAACGATTCGCCATTCTAAAAATGATTCACCCAAATTCTATAGGATAAAATTATTTTACCTTAAAAATCGCCAAAATTTTATACAAACTATATAAAATCCTTAGAAATTTGAATATTTTTACAAAAATATCGCCAAACATTTATAATTGGCATATGAAGGATTAGTAAGATTCGCCAAGGTTTCTACTTTTTAAAATAAATTGTCATCCTTAAAATCATCCATGCTCTAGGGTGGATAGATGAGGATTTTATCCCTTAACATACGGGGAGTGGGAGGAGACACAAATTATGTCTCTCTCAAAGGTTTGTTGGTATTGGCTCGTCCTAATTTAGTGTTATTTCAAGAAACTATGGTTACGATGGAGAAGTCTAGAAGGGTATTGGCTGGGTTTTTTCCTGGCTGTGAATGTTTCTCCTCTAACGTTGTGGGGCGTTCGAGTGGTCTATTTTGTGCCTGGAATAAATGTGTTTTTGACCTAGCTCCTTTCCTTATTGATGCATGTGTTCTTTTGGAAGGAACTTGCAAAGAGTTGGGTTTTCAAATTAAAATACTAAATTGTTATGCTCCCTATGTTGAGCATCAACCTTTCTGGGAAAAGATTTAGAACTCTGGTTTATTGTTAGATCCTAATCTGGTTATTGGTGGGGACCTGAACCTATGTTTGCATGACAGGGAGGTTTGGGGGTCGGATGCCAATGTGGACCCATTGGAGGAGTACTTCTGTGATATGTTTTGTTTGGCTGGGTTGATTGACTTTTGCGAGGGTGATGTCGTTCCTACTTGGCATAACAGCAGGAAGCATTGGGCTTATGTGGGGAAGAGGATTGACCGGTTTCTTCTAGCTGAAACTCTCATTAACGTATTTATGAGGCATCAATCATGGGTAGAGGAATTTTCCATATCTGATCACCAGCTTGTCATGATGGAGGTGGTGAGATCATCAAAAGATATCCTTCCCTTTTAAATTCAATTCGGCATGGCTGGGAGTGTTGAGTTTTGATAAGTTGGTTACTAAGTTTAGGTTGGGAAATTGTGGAGAGGAGTCTCTATACCCTATGCAAAGGTTGGTGGAGAAGATCAAGAGGCTAAAATATTTGGTTATTGCATGGGAAAGAGATCAAAAGTTGATGAACCATGACACTTTGTTGTAGATTGAGATTGAATTGAAAAGGATTTATGGAAAGTTGAATCACTCGGTGTGGGATATTGTTGACAGAGAAGGTATTTTGTTTCTGGAAGATAAGAGAAAGGGTCTGCTTTTAATAGAGGAGAAGACATGGCATCAGAAAAGTCATACCATGTGGCTGGAGCTGGGTGATTCAAATACTGCATATTTTCATAAAGTTGTTGAGCATAGGTGGAATAAGAACTCTATATGGGATATCAAAGATTGTTCTGGGACTGTGGTAAATACTCAGAAAGAGTTGGAAGTGGTTGCGGTGGATTACTATAAGGGGATGTTTTTTGATGGAGGGGAGAATGTTATTCTTAAGCAGTTGGAGATTGTAAAACTCTTCCCTCGAATGTTTTTAGAGGCGGACTTGGAGGAGGTGGGAGTGTCGGTCACTTTGAAATAAATAAAGGAATTAATGGAGAAATTTTCTAAGGACAAGTGTCCTAATCCAGATGGATGGACGGTTGAACTTTATCTGTACTTTTTTTATATTATGGGACAAGATATCCTAGATGTTGTGGAGGACTCTCGAGTGTCATCTTCGGTGTGTGGTGGCTTAAATGCTACCTTCTTAGCTTTGATATCAAAATGTGATCAGCCAGATAGCTTTGAATACTTCAGGCCGATTTCTCTTTGTAATTTGATTTATAAAGTTATTAAGAAAATTATTGCTAATAGGCTTAAACCTTTTTTCTCTAAGGCTTTTACAGCGAATCAGTTTGATTCTTAAAGGCGAGGCAGATTATGGATGCGATTGGATTGGCACAAGAAGCATTACATAGCATGAAGATTAAGAAGAAAAAGGTTTTGGTATTAAAGCCTGACCTCAAGAAAGCATATGACTATGTCAAGTGGGATTTTCTACAGCTGGTGCTCCTGCAAATTGGCTTAAGTATTCACTTGGTAAACTGGATTATGGGGTGTGCTTCATCTTCATCCTTTGATGTTTTAATAAATGGTAGTCCAAATTTTTCAAGAGTTCGAGAGGGTTGCGCCAGGGTTTCCCTATGTCATCATTGCTTTTTATTTTGCTGATGGAAAGTCTTAGTTTCGCCTTGCATAAAGAAGCAAGGGAAGGTTTGATCAGTGGAATTGGTGTAGACCAGATAACAAAGTTGATTCATATTATTTTTGTAGATGATGTGTTTATATTAAACATTGGAAATTTTGAGGAATGGAAATCCATCCAAAAGATCTTCTTGTTGTTTATCCATGCGGTGGGACTCCAAATAAATACTCAAAAATCTGCTTTGTATTAGAATAGGTTGGATGATCATGAGGTTACTCTCTTCAAGGATTTGTTGGGTTACAGTAGCTTCCCGGTTTCTGGAGGGATGAGGTACCTAGGGGTGTACATAAAGCCTGATAGTTATCTTGTGAATGAATGGAGGTGGCTTATTGCTAAAGTTGAGAAGCCCATTTCTCATTAGACCACTAGGTGGCTAACTTTGGGTGGGCACCTTGTTTTGGCTAAGTCAGTCCTAGATGTTGTTCATGTTTATTGGATGGTCTTGTTTTTCTTGTCGGTTGGTATTCTGGATTCTCTTCGTAAACATGTTTTCTCTTTTATCTGGACTGGAGAAAAATCCTCTAAGGGGGCTCACCTTTGATCTTGGGAAACATTGGCTAAACCTTTTCATTATGGTGGTTGGGGACTCAAGCATTTACCTACCTTTAACTTATCACTAGTGGAAAATTCTTTGTGGCGAGTTCTTTTTAATCAGGGTTTATGGAGTGTGGTGTTGTGCAAAAAATATCTAAAGTGGATTGAGGTGCACCTATGGGTGAGGATCTTTGATGGGCGGCCTAGAAGAGCCTCTTTCATCTGGTGAAGCTTGATGAGAGCATTTCCTATACTGGAAGATTGGCTAGCTTGGACGCCTGGGAGGGGATCTATGATAAGGGTTGGAGTTGATGGGATCAGGGGGCTTGGGGATGCAGCCTTTCTTTCAAATGGACTAATAGAACTACTACAACAAAATGGCTTTCACTATCTATTTCAAGTCTATGACAGGGGTAGAAATGAGTAGCATCACCATTGGTTTAATGCGGTGAGGATTGGCATTTGGGATGAGTATGCTGGGAAATGGAACGATTTTATACAAACGATGGGCAGTGCTGGGATTTTTCTGTCAGATGCTCATGATCATCTCTGTTGGTCTTGGAATGGTGCCTCTGGTGAAATGACAGTTAAAGAAGCTTATAATGCATGTGCGTGGAAAAAATGGAAGAAGGTGGATAGATGGTGGGTTGTGATGCTCTCAAAGCTTAAGATGTCTCTGAAATTGAAATGTTTTGCATGGTTAATGTTGTCAAACAAAATTCTCACATGGGACAATTTGTGTAAATGTGGTTTTAATGGGTCGGGACTCTATGTCCTCTGCTATCAGAATGTGGAAAGTGTTTAACATATCATGAATGACTGTACATTTACCTGTATTATCTAGCAACGTGTGATGACACATTATGGTATTGCTTTCAATTGGCAGGGATATGAACTTAATTCGAGCATCAGGCAGTGGATGTGCCTATACTTGGCTTACAAAAGCATGACCTTTTGGATCTATTGGTAGATTTGGCTATATAGGAATATAATGATTTTTGAGATGAAACGCAGATCCATGGATTGGATGGTCTCCGGAATTTTGTCAAACTGTGAGGAAGGCACTGCTCTAAAGAAAAAAATCAAAATTATCAAAAAACCCCTTTTCTATGCCTCCATGATCAAGGGTTTTTTTTATGGTGCTTCACAGCAGCGGGGATTGGATTGTGGAGCTGGTGGTTTACTACAATTCTGTGATGATATAAAGGTTTAGTGGAAGTTGAGGATTGGACTAGGCTCAAATTCAAAAGGTGAGTTGATTGGACTCTGGGTTACTCTTTTTCTGGCATACAAGGCTAGGCTTCAAAGCATTCATATGTTGGTTGATTCAAGAGTTATATTAGACTGGTTCAAAGGTGGGGGCTGATCTAAATATTGTGGGGCTTTCCTAGTGGATGAGAAGAATTAAACACTTGGCTACACATTTTCTCGGTGATCTATGTGGACCATGTCTATAGGGAGCACAATATGGTGGCAGACCAACTATCAAAGGAAGCATTGAGTTCATCTAATGGCTTACTTATCTGGTAGGAAATAAAGGAGGGCCAGAGGGGCCTCTCCTATACTTGCAAGCTTTATTAATTTTTGTTTTTTTCTGGATCTCTGATGCATGATCCTAGAAGTTTAGTGGTTTATTTTGAAAATGGTAGATATCTGATATTTGCGGAAAAATTTTGTTTTTTCAAAAATGTATTGTAAATGTAGTTGTGTCTATTCAAGAATAACAAATGTCTTGTAAAAAGTTATAATAGGAGATGACAAGTTTTATATTAAAAGTTTTATATATTAATATATAAAAGTTTTTTTCCAGTATGAAAAAAAAAAATCTAAAAGTAATAACATTTGTTTTTTCTAACGTGGGAAGTTACAAATTCCAATCTAAGCAAGTAGATCATATACATTCAAAAGAAAGAATAGGGTACCCCGATCATAAACCTTTTGAAATTATATCCAAATGCATGAATAGTTTAAGTGGGAGTAATGATTAAAAACATGTATTTGTTCGAAAGTTACGTTGATATTATTTTTCTGCATTGTTTAAAGGTGTTTTAGTTGAGTTGCAGGGCAGTCGTTGTAATAAATTTAACAACGCCATCCATTTGACAAAGGAGTGGCTTAGAGTTGGTGACGAAGTTGTCACGTACTTCTGCTATTTTGTACACAAAGTCTGCATAGACCGGAATATGAATATGCATATAAGTGGAGGAGAGTAGTCTAATTTTCTGAGTCACTGCCAATCATAATTCATTGTACAGAAAGTATCATGGGTCATTTGGATTCATGTATGAAGCGGGTTAGAAATATGAATCCAAACCAGCTGAGAAATAACGGGATTGTTTCTCTTCTTGCAGCTGCGAGCGCCGTCTCAATTCTTATTTACTGCTTCTCTCAATTGTTTAGCGGTGAAAAAACAACAGGGAATCCTGACTAAAGAGAAAGTCTATTTTCCTTCCAAGTCCCAAGGCTGTTGACAGTTCGGTTTCGTATGTTTCTCCCTTACAAAATACTTCTAAAACAGTTAATTATGGAGATACAAAGAATACTTCTTCAGAAATCCGACATGTCTATAATTCTAGTGCAGTGTGAGAAACTGGCAACAATTTAGAGCAGAATCACGATGGTGGTAATTCAGTCTCTGAGAAAGGACAATTAGTGATCATATGTAAGGATATTGTAGTGATCATTGTCACTGTCCCTATCAAAGTCAGGTGTCCTTCTATTAAATAGAATATTATTATAACTTTTTTTTTAGATAAAAAACTAAATTTTTATACAAATTAATTAACAAAAAAATGAATGTTTAAAACGATTCAAGGGTGTTTGTCTATGGGGATGAAAGATTATCATGATAAAAGGATTCAGTAAATTTAGCTACAAAAGGCCTTGGTCTAATTCATATAGGTTTCTTGGTATAATTCATATAGGTTTCTTTGGTTTTTTCATAGTACTAAAATAAGTATTTAAAAGGAATTAGGGTAGCTGCAAGATCTCAAAAAATTTAAAAATAACAATAAATTTATGCACATCACTTTAGCCTTGGCATTATTGAGCATGAAACATGCATGTATGTTATGTTATTGCACTAATGCCAAAGTGGTTGAATATCAAAATTCACAAATGATACATGTATAAAACATGCATGTTATATAGTATCTATGTGTTTTGTTTCTCAGCAAAAAATAACAATTGTTGGTGTTCTTCACTTTTCTTTCAAGAGAAGGAAATGAAATTATTCCATCTACTCATTGGTTAAGTAAGAGGGTATTTGGGAGATAGAAATCCATAATTAAAAATTTAAAGACAATTGATTTGACATTCAAAGTATAGGTTTGTTCGCCTTAACTTCTTAATGTTCAATTTATTAATTCTCAAATAGTTAATTTATTCAATCATTTTTTGTAATATTTAAGTGCAACACATATAATATGTGAATCCATCATGGATCGACTAGGAGGGATCAAATACAACATAACTTACCAGTGGATTAATCACATACATTAACTTCCACACCTGATGAAGACCAACTATTGGTGCAAACCAATCCTCCAATGCAAAACCATCAATGTGGGGGAAATCACACCTAAGGATCAATTTTCAACCCAACCAATGCATCACTTGAGATCAAGGGCTTCCCCCAAGAAGGGTTTAAGCTCAATGAAATTATAGGGAAACACTCCCTATGTAATGTTACCCAACCTAGTTGAGGTCCATTATGTGTGGAAAACTCATAGATTAAAAATGTATGCTAACTAACTAATTTCTTGTAGCTTATCAAATACGAATTACATAAAAAATTAACTATTATATGATACCATTTAGTAAATGAATCTATAGAATTTTAAACAAGCATTAATGCAACTAATAATTCATGCAACAACATATAAATTCTTATTAAACATAGAGTTCATGCACAACAATTTAACTCATAAATATAACACATAAACAGATAAAACACTAAACTTTTAATTCAGTTGTGCAACCAGCTGCTTGGGATGGACGTTCTATCCAATCATAGACTTTTTTTTTCCAAATCTCAACAGTCAGTCACCCCCGAGTGGGGGCTAGCAATCCACAAAAGAGGGTGGTTTCTCACTGTCCACTAACAACTCATAAATCTCCCAACCTGTTGGTATTCTCTTGTAGCTATCCTAATTTTCCACCATCTCTCTTCCTCTCGACCATACTAACCCAGGGAATGTACCCCTTCATTTCTTTTAGTCCCTTGGGTGTCCCATTTGTTTATTAGGGTATTTCAAGAATAGGTAACCAAGATTCTCTCTGCTGGGAACTCATTGTCAGGAAAAGTACTAACAACAATAGAAAACATTGGTTGTTACAGTGCAACTCACACAGGAGTTCACTCTTCAGGCCTCACAACCTGGATATTTGGTCTTCAACTCCAAAACACTCCAAAACTCTCCCTCCATGGTTGTTCTAGCTCCAAGCTCCTATTTTCATCTCTCTACTTGTTGTTCATGCCCCCTTAGTAGTTGGCATTACATTTTATTATCAAAATTTAGAAATAAAATTCACATATACATCACTTTGGTCGTACCACACACTATATCTACATTAAGCATGAATTAAACTGGGGATTATAGCGGGGGTGTTACATTTCCCCCTCCCCTATAATTGTGTATCGTCCTCGATGCACACTATGTCAATATACATATACAAATTTACATCACAATGCTTTAAGAAATAAAATTTTGCAAATTTACAACTCCAACAGCAATTCCAACCAAAATATCATGTTCCTATCAACCCGTTGACCTAAGGAATGCACCATTCGTTTATCATGGATAACCCAAGGATTGTGTCATTCTTTTATCAAGGCTCCCAATGCAGGTTGGCTAGGAATCTGAGATATGGTTCCAAAACTCTAGTTGCTCAAAATGGAGTCTTGCATTCTTATATTTTGATTTCTTCAAAATTGTCAAAAATTTGTGGGTATTCCTCCCGCATGTTTTTTTCATGCTCCCATGTAGAATATTCAGGACCATAGCATTTCCATAAACATTTACTAGCCCTATGGATTTGTTTCTAAGCACTTGATTTTCCCATCCAAGATGTGTATTGGTTCCACACAAAAATTCCTTTCATGTTCGACCTAGATCACAATCCAATCAATTATGTGGTTAGGGTCAAAGACATATTTCTTTAATAATGACACATGAAATACATTATGCACTCGCATCAATGCATGTAATGTTATCATGTATGCAACTAACCCTATGTTTTCTAAGATTTCAAAAGTTCCACAATATCTTGTTGTCAACTTAGTGAAGCTTCCTAATCTTAGTGAACTTCTTTTTGCCTTAACTTTTAAAAACACATGTTTTCCCACTTTAAAATCTCTAAAAACTCTATTTTTGTCTGCATTATTTTTCTACCTATCCTGGGCAACCTTTTAAATTCTTCTTGATGTTTACCATTTTCTCTTCCTTTTCCTTCAACAAATATGGCCCAATAATTTCTTTGTTTGTTGGATTATCCCAACTTACTAGTGTGTTACATTTCCTAGCATACAATAATTAAAATGGACTCATTTTTAATGAGGATTGATACCCATTATTCTAAGAAAATTCAATTAAATCAATATAATATTCCCATTTGACGCTCCATCACACACATTCTAAGCATGTCCTCTCTATATTCCCATCTTACTCTGGGTGATACGATGTACTGAAATTTATATTTGACCAAAATCCTTTGAAAAACCCTTTCCAAAAATTGGATGTGAACTTTTGATATTTGTTTGAAACTATTTTCTTAGGCACTCCATGTATCCTAACAACTTATTTCATATATATTTATGCAATATTTGTTGTCTTGTGTGTAGTCTTCATTGGAATAAAATATGTTTCCTTAGTTAATTTATCCACCACCACCATGATGGAATCATGCAGCTTCATTGTTCTGGGTAGCTTTGTAATAAAATCCACTGTGACAACTTCCCACTTCCACTCTGGAATGGGAAATGGTTGTAACATCCCTGCTAGATGTCTATGTTTGGTCTTCACCTTCTAACATTCTAGACATCTGGATATGTAATTAGCCACTTCTTTCTTCATTCCTAGCCAAAAATATTGGCTTCTTACAGTTGCAATTGTCTTCTAATATCTCGGGTTCCTTACATATGGCACATTGTACATTTCCCTCGTCACTGCATTTTTCAGTTCACTGGAATTCGACACATATACTTTGCCTTTGTACATGAGAATTATAGCTTCTTTTAGCTCATAATAATTGATTTTTTGTTGAAAATTACCTTGTTGTAATGTTTCTTTTATTTTCAAATATTGTTGATCTAAATTTACTGCGAAAATAATTTTATTTTTTGGATGAGTCATTTACATGCTAATGGTTGCAATATTCCTTTCATGAACTCTCATGCTGAGTGCATCAACCACTTAATTTTATTTGTCTTTAATGTGAATAATATCAAAGTTATACTCACTAAGAAATCCAATCCATCTAGTTTTCCTGGTATTTAATGTTGGTTGTCCAAACAAATGTTTCAGGCCACAGTGGTATATTCTTAGCTCAAATTTCCTCCCCATGAGGCACTTTATCCACATTTTTAATACATGTACAATCGTTGCTAATTACAAGTCATGTGTAGCATAATTCCTCTCATTCTCTTTGATGTTTTTAGACTCATAGCATACCATGTAATCTTTTAGTGAGAAATCCACCAAGCCCTTCCTTGCATGCATTAGTGCACACCACAAAACCTTCATCCAGATCCACAATATTCAAGATTGGTGCACTTGTCAAGATGTATTTTAGTTGTTGAAATCTCTCTTCACACTTCGGAGTCCATTCAAATTCCACTCTCTTATTTTGCAAAGAATTGATTGGGATTGCAATCTTGTTTCCTCAATGGCCTCCCAATTTCACGGTCTAAGTCATTCTAGAAAAAACGTTATTGTGAAAATGGTGAGATGACCTATAAATAACATACCTTAGAAAGCATCATCAAAACAATTTATCCTCCTTTGAATTTCTTCCTTCTTTACTTCACCTTCCCTCTTAAATTTGTCTTAGATATTCTTTGATTACCTCAATCACCTGTAGATATTCAATATGCTCAAGTGTGATTAAAATGAGAGAGTCTTGCCTCTTATTTATACTTTCATGTAGCTTCCTTAGAAGCATATTCTAGACCACTTTGTCCACATAGCCACTTTGTACACATAGTCACCTATGCCCAACTTTACCCAAATTTTCACTTGTCCATATATCTAATATCCACTTGACTACTTAACCCATTTTCCTCATTTTAGGGTTAACCTTCTTATAAGCACTTTCCACAATTAAAAAATTCTCCATTTACTTTATTATTTAAATAATCCTCCTTGACTTTGTCACTTCACTTTATTATTTAAATAATTTCTTCTTTGCAAGCACTTTGACTTCTTTGACCTTTTGGGGCTTCAAGCCAACATATGAGGGTCCTCCAACTTCATAAGGCCATAACTCTCAAACCGTGAGGAGTTATGTGGCATTCCACAGACCACCAGAAATGGCATGACATTTACTATCTATATAGAATAGTCTTACCTTCAAATATATCAAAACTCATACCATTATACATCAAACAAACTTGGGTCCATTACCCAAACACTAGTACATATTGTAAAAATTCTGACGTTTTATTTGTGGCGTTATGGAAAAAATTGTCCATATTGTTGCAAAATAGAGGAAATTTAAAAAAAAAATTCATATTGCCCGATAATGTCGGTCTTTCCACGTTGACATCTCTCTTGCCACGTTTTCCACCGAAACGTCTCTCTTTCCACATTTGTGACATAGACGTTGTTCTTGCCACATTTGTGAAGATTGATTATCATTCTTGCCACAACATATAGTCATTTATATGTTGTAACAATGAATTATCTATAGTAGATACATCAGATTATCAGTGTTTCACAGACTAGCCAAGTTAGGAAATTACATCATCTTATTGCAGGTTATCCACAGTTTGGGAGGAGGAGCGATTTGGCTAAGAGGCTCTTGGATTTGTTCTAAGGGGGACGATTTACCTTTCTCTGCAGGGTCGCAGCACTAGGAGGTTGGCTAGGATTTATTGAACGCCGAACCCTCTCTTTGATGAGCAGTGAGACCATTGTGAGGGAGCCGTGAGGTTTGGAGTCGGCCGCGTGGCCCTTGAGTAGGCTGCATGGGATAGAGAAGGGCCACGGGCCCCTTATTGCTGAGTAGAGAGGGTTTGAGAGGGCTATAGGCCCATCTGGTTGATGTCGTGGGCTTTGGTGAGGACCGTGAGTCCATTTTCCAAGTCACGAGGGTAAGAAGGAAGGTCATGGGGCCTCTTGCAGATTCGTGGAGGCTTTGGAGGAGGGCCGCAGCCCTGTTTTGTGCATTTGGAGGATCGAAGGAGGCTTGGGGAGCTTGGAGCAGCTCGAAAACACTTGTTAGGGAGACAGTGGCATTATCCAGGTTTTGTTTGAGTTTTGCGGTGTTTTTGTTGATGTATTACAGATGTTGTAGCAGCTAATAGTTGTTTATTCTTGTTGTGTATCAGATTCCATGCATAATAAAATGCCAAAGTTGTCTCTTTAGTCTTATGTGTAATTCGATGGTATGCAATATGTTTGATGAAATACCCACCAGAAAAATGCATGCAAACTGTTTGTAGAAAGCACTCAATCAGCATAATAACATATGTAATGCAAAACATTTGACAAAGGCATACAACCAGAACAATAAAATTGAAATCAAACACAATATCTTAGCACAACTCTATTGGGGGATATTATATAGTTGGCAAAGTCTCAAGCTACTATAGAATTTAGACAATGGAATTACAAAATCGACCACAAAATCTAAACCTTACAAGCAATTGATTTGACGTATTTAGACATAATTAAAAAAAAAAAAAAAATCTTCATCTTTGGACATTTGAAAAGGCAAATAGAAGCATTACGCTTTGTTGACTGACGAGATGGAATTGGTCATCCCACTTTGCATTGCTATCAAAATTGTGCATAGTTAACAACATACACACCTTTTATAATAAAGCAAGCTCTAAACATGCAATAATTCCATTTTAATTTAATCTATAAATCTCACTCCCAGAGTAAATTTTGCACAAACATATCAATCCATCAATCTCTTTACTCAAACGTTGTCACTTCCTCCTCCTTATTTTCCCAAAGTTCCGTTTCTCAGAAAAATACATCTAATCAAGAATTTACTACGATTACAATGTATTGTACCT